>JAXFYN010000633.1:0-82142 GCA_036172215.1 Camellia granthamiana
AGGAAAAGTAAATGAAACGGCCCAACTTCGCACGCGCGGCCTTGGCCCAGCGGCCCAAGTTTCCTGCTTCGCTCCCGAACACTTCGGACTCACTCGCACACCCTCCGGAACAACCGAAATTCAACACCAAATGAAATAAGAATTAGAAAACCATTTCCAAACGTTTCAAATCCAACGAAGATAAAAGGGAAACGAAGCGAAGAAAGAAAGAAAGAAAAAGGGAAAAAGGACCCTGTCGTCACATTAGGTAAGTCTCTCTCTTTTTACTTTCACTTCCATTATATTTTGAATTTATAAATTTTTATGTTTTGTAGGAACAACATTTCACCTAATTAAAAGAAAAATTATGAGATTCAAGTGGTAAGAAAAAAAAATCAAGTTTGATGAAAGAGTAAATGTAGTCTTAAGTTTAGTTTAAATGATTGATAAGTCAAGTCTAATAAAGTTGTAAGTAGAGTCTCATTGAGTAGTAAGTATTGTTTAAATGAGTGATAAGTCAAGTTTGATAAGTAATAAGTACAGTCTCACTGAGTAGTAAGTGTGGCTTAGATGAGTGGTAAGTCAAGTCTGATGAAATAGTAAGTACAGTCTCATTAACTAGTACGTGTGGTTTAAATGGGTTTAACTATCATTCAAAAACACAACACTTACCATTCCTTCTCATTCTACTTGCAACTCTTTGTGGCTCAACTTACCACTTTCCATCCATTTTACCACCTAGTAAGTAAAGTCTCATTGAGTAGTAAGTGTGATTCAAATGAGTGGTAAGTCAAGTACGATAAAGTAATAAGTATAGTCTTATTGAGTAGTAAGTGTAGTTTAAATGAGTTTAATTATCATTCAAAAACACAACACTTACCATTCCTTCTCATTCTACTTGCAACTCTTTGTGACTCAACTTACCACTTACCATCCATTTTACTATCTAGTATTATACTTACCATTTTTTACTTGCTTTTTCTAAATTAATTTGTTTATGCTTATTGCAGATGGAAGATAACACTAAGTAAAATAAGAATAACATTATATATGAACTAGATGATGATGACGGTAATGATGGTGAGTGTAATGTTCATAATGAAGATGATATCATAAATTCAAATGATATTCCAATTGAAAAGAGATATTAAGCTTCTAGATGAATTAACTGAAAAGGATGTGTTTGAAATGACATTTGATTCGGAAGAAAACAGAGAAAGATTAAATAATTCGTATGCTAAGGTGAAAGGCTTTAGTATTCAAAGGGATTAGTTGTGCTAAACTAATAACACACTATATGGGCTACTTCCACTCTACACTTTGAATATATTTTTTAATTATTTTTTAACATGACTACTTTCACTCCACATTTTGTTCTCTTTTTTAAATTTTTTTTTTTTAAGATGCACTATAAAGTGTAAGAAATAAAATGTATAGTGTTATTTTATTTAAGAAAGTTAAGAATAAATTTATAATCAAATTTTATAAATATCAAAATAAATATGATAAAGTTAGTTTTAATCAAACAGTAAAGTACAGTTCACCTATTTCAAAAATCAGAACTGAACTGTGCAATGAGAAAACCAATCCAAACCGTGCAATTTGGTCTAGACCAGACCGATTTATGATTTTTTTCGATTTTTATGCTCAACCCTACTTACAACATTTTGTGACTCAACTTACCACTTACCAATTTATCACTTAGTAAGTAAAGTATCAACGAGTAATAAGTAGAGTCTCATTATATGTAATAGTAAGTGGACCTTTATTAAGTAATAAATTATATTTAATTGAATAGTAGTAGAATTAAGTTTTAAATAATTATGTAAATTATTTTTATTTGCTTGATGTTCGAGTAAGTTACAAGTAATATTTTGTGATCATGTTATTAAATTATTTTTTTAGTTTGATTTGGTTTTAAAATTTTTATAGTTTCATTATAAATTTAAAAAAATTTGTAAGCTAAGGAGGGTATAAGGCATTAGGTCCAGTGTATATTTTTTTGTTAGTGAGAAATCCATCCTATTTGTTTAATTTTTTAATATTTTCAATTCAAATTTCCCTTATCTGTTTAAATATTTTGTATTTTGTTGAAATACAAAGCTATTTGTTGAAATTCAAAGAGTAATTTGTTGAAATACCAAGCCTTTATCTGTTAAAATAACAATTTAATTTTTTTTTTATCTATTTAAACAGATCTGATTTGTTTCAATTTATTTCTTCACGATCAACAACAACAACAACAACAACAACAACAACAACAACAACAATAATAATAAATGGAGTAGTAAATCAAGTTTCAATAAATAGTAATCTGAGTCACATTTACTAGTAAATGGAATTTAATTGAGTAGTAAGTAAAGTCTAATGAAATAGTAAATAGAAACTCATTAAGTAGTAAGTGAAGTGTACTGAAGTAGTAATTGGAAGATTATTGAGTAGTAAGTGGAATTTAATTGAGTAGTAAGCAGAACATAATGAAATAGTAAGTGAAAACTTATTAAATAGTAAGTACAATTTAATTGAGTAGTAAGTGAAGTCTAATGAAATAATAAGTGGAATCTCATTAACTAATTGTAATATCACTTATCATTTGGAGTCTAGTAAAGTACCATGTGAAATAGTAAGTGAAAGCTCATTAAGTAATAAGTGAAACCAAAATTGAGTAATAAGTATAGTTTGATAAAATAATAAATAGAGTACAATTAAGTAGTAAGTAGAATTTAATTGAGAAACAAGTCAAGTCTAATGAAATAGGAAGTAAAGTTACATTGAATTGTAAATAATGTTTAATTAAGTAATGAATCAAGCTTCAGCTGAATAGTAAGTAGGGTATTATTCTCATACAAAATCCCAATTTATATGCAAACAATATTAAAAATAGATTTTTTCTTCAAAATTCCAAAAATCAAAACCTACATGAGAAGTTGTTGGAGATTGAAATTACTAGTTGAAAAGCATAATTTGCGTCCATATTTCCTAGATTCATTCCATACACACAACTTCTCAATCACCTCTTCATACAAAAAGAAAAAACTGTTCATGCTCATGTTATGTAACTTTTAGGTTCTTTACATACATGCACTACTATATCACTTCATAAAAAAATAAAAGAACCATCCATTCAAAATCATGGCTGGTGTTGTACATCAAAGGTATGTTAGTTTGAAGCTAACTATCATGTTAGATTAGTCTTGATCAGCTCTCTCCTCCATTGAGGATCATGAATGCTTTGCATTTGACAAAAACAAAATAAAATGAGAATATATTGGAGATGTATGAATATGGAAACAAAGAATTTTGTTGTGGGAGGTATATAAAACATGGAGCTCCTAATTTTATGAATGTTTAACTAAAATCTCAAAAAAAAAAAAAAAAAAAAAAAAACAAACAAACAAAACAAAATCAATGCAGCGTTGGCCTCCAACAGTGCCTAGAAATTAGCAGGGAATCAAGCTAGAATTCTCTACTTCTCAACTTTCATACAAATAACCCAACCTTTGTGTGAACTATATATAATTGAACAAATCTTAAAAGGAATTATAGTTTGTTTTTTCTGACAGAGCAAAAATTCTACAATCAATGGGCATGAATTTTTTGTGTTGTCCTTTACTTACTCAACAATGAAACAAACTAATTCCCAAACAAATCTAAATCCAAACTTAACTACGATAAAAAAACACAAATTAGATTAACAAATCAAACAAAAAATGCATGTGCCTGAAAAACTTGCTGCTTTCAGTGATAAATTAGAGAAACGCTCTTGGCGAATCCAAAGCGATTGGCCATTGCACATCTTCTTCGACGCGTTTTGGCACTGCAGATGAGAAGAACGAGTAGAGAGAGAGAGAGTGTGACGCGCCGGTTCTACACTATTGGTTGCAGTCAAGGGAGAGTCACTAATGAGTCCTATGGTTAATAACCAAGTAAGATCCCAGATCGCCGGAGGAGTCAAATTAGCCTCCCTTCTAAGTCCAGCTTTCTTAGGCAGCGCATTACCCTTTTGACAGATCTTAAAAGGTATTGACACAAGGTCTCATAAGCAACGATAAGGTTTTTACAGAGAATATAAATACATAATAATCACAATATATATAACTCAAAAGATGTTTCTATAACATTACATTCCAGAAGAAAGCTTAAGTCTTCAAATGAATCTTTACAAAACATCCAAAAAGAAACTTCTAATTTTTCTAGGATAGCCAAAAGTCTTCAAAAGTTTCGGGCTCGTCGCCTCCAGCAATGACTTCCGCTTCGTCACCTGGCATGCTACGCCGCGAGCTTTGAATGCCCAGTAAATACACACACACCCTACCCATTTTTCCCAGTCTAATACACAATCACTATTATAACATCAAGTAATAAAGCACAATACTCAATTAAATAAATAAAGGGTTAAATTAGATGTTAGCAAACTAGAAATCCCCCAAAGAGATTTCGTCCTCCCAACCACAAGAATCGGACGTGGATTATTCGGTATGCCCCCCCTTTTGCTGCTTTGTTGCAGACCTAACCTCGGATGCCTACCAACGGTTATGTACCGTGTAGCGCCAACCGCAGGGCCTCAAAAGAGACGGTAAAATAGGGCCTTGCCCGAATCCCTCCTCACACCAAACCACCTAGGGTCTGAATACTACCGCTCCGTTCAAGGGTTCCGAAAACCACTTGCGCAAGACTTTAACTTTCAAATAGGGAACGCATCCCAACAATCCATATATCACATATTCTCATCTTTTCATTACTCAAGTGTTCGAAAACCCAATACCCTCCCAATTAGGTTTCCCGTTGAGTTAAATATTTTACATCAAGATTAGACAACTTAACAAGATAAAAATATCCACACAAGCATGCATCAATAAGGTGAAGAAGATGAAGAACATAACATAACAAATACAATATCATGCCAAGATATGATCATAAGCTAATAAACATTTTCATGAATACAAGGGCACAAAACATCCATGTACAACAAAATTTCCAGATTTAATATCACATAAAAATTAAAATGAAAGGACTCTTTTAGATCCTTCACCGGACTTGGCCTTCCTGTGGTTCATAGAGAATTTGATCTAGTTTCTAGAACATATTTCAGAAATGGGATTGCTTTTCCAGATTCTAAGTTATTTAGAAAATATTCCAACGCTGTCCAGATTCTGTCCAGATCCGTCGACCGTTACGAAAATTTGATTTTCTTGCAAACCGCTTGACGTTTTTCGATGAAGTTGAAAGATAACACCTTAAGGAAGGTTTTGACATAAAATAGAGGTCCAGAATAATTTTATACATTTTTCTAGAATTTCTGGAAATGGGCTGCAAAAACAGATTCTAAGGCACTATATCCAAAACAAGAAGATTTATGAGAAAAGGGTTCCACCAAGGGAAAGTTTTTGTTTTTCTTTTGAGGAAAACATGCTAATTAACATACATTTAACTCAGAAAATTTGCTTGAAAGAGTGCCCTTGGAAAGTTGAGAGATTGGTATAAAAGAGATGGTTTTGTGCCAAAATGGGGAAAATACAAAAGAGATGGAATCAATACTCAACCCTTAGCAATTTTAACATAAGAACTCATGAAAAACAGATCTGAAAACATCATTTAGAACCCTTAGGAACATGTATTGAAAAAAAAGGAAAACGAAAGAGAAGGTTGTGTTTGTGGCTTACTTGCTACTTTGGACAAGAAGGCTCTCTTCTTCCTCCTTTTTCTCCTCTAGACTTCTCTCTCTTGCTCTCCTCCCTCTCTCTAGCCAAATGTGTGTGTGTGGGTGTGGTGTTTGTGCTTTGCCAAGCTAGGGGAGGTTGGTATATATATAGGCAATTTGGTGTAAAAGGACAAAAAAGCCCATTAGTTGAAAATGGATGGAAAAGTTAGGATTTTGCTTGGTGTCAAATGGGATAGGAGTAACTAAGGTGCTAAATCATAGGTTTATGCATCAATTAGTTGATTTTTTTTAGTTGAAAGGTAACTAGTTTTGGAAACATCACCCTAGGTCTAGGGTACTAGGTTTGGGCTTCCTAGAATTTCATGATAATATATCTTGAAAATGGTTTCCTCACTTCTTCCTAGGGTGGCTGGCCTTGGGGAGTGTGATGGAGTTATTATTTTAATCATTTTAGGTACTAGTATACACACACACACATATATATATATTACATGATTGATGGTACTTCAAGGTACAAGATACAAGTACTAGTTTTGTGGGTAAGTTTTGAATTTAAATAAAGAGTGAGGGCTTGGAGTTAAATACATTTAACTTATGTAGAATTAAATTAGGTTAGAGAACTTATTCCTGCTAGGGAAATTCCTATTTTGATAAAAATAAAAATAGTAATGTTAGCCGACGAGATTCGAATTAATTCAAGTAAACGAGGGCATTAAGAAAATAATTCAAACATTAGGGTCTCTAAAGTGAACACATATTTTAGGGGCTTCACAGAGAGAGAGAGAGAGAGAGAGAGAGAGAGAGAGAGAGAAAACTAGGGCTAGGGAACTGGGAAAGTGAGAAGAACTAGGGAAGGTCGTTGACCGTCAGAAACACAAGAAGGGCCGATCGCTGGAAACACTGAATAAAAGGGATAGAGATTGAGCCATGAAAATGCAGAGAATATGAGATAGAGACGGACTGTGGAACGAGAAAATGAAAGAGAGATGAAAAAGCGGAGCAGAGTTTTGCTTGACCGGTTATTACCGGTTGCCATTTTATTTTTGAATGGTCAAGATCCCAGATTCTTATCTAAAGGCTCAAAATCGTTTTTATGTATGGTACACAAATACCACTTTTGCGTACCATAGTCGGACCCTATTGCGTAGTAACCATATCAATGAGTCTAAAGATGACAAGATTTTGATGGATTCGACAAAGGAGGCTTCAAGTGTTTTTCAGTTCTCATTTGGGCTTCTGTTGAAGCTATTGAAGTACGGATTACGCTTGTTTTGAATATGTGAGTGCTACAAAGAAGTTTTATTTAGAAGGCCTGTGCCTTTGTCCTAGTTTGCAAAAGAAAAATTCAAAAGCTCCATGTTTGATTTCAATGCATCTTTTTATTTAGTCCTTAAATTAGTTGCTCTTTGTGTGTTTTATTAGACTGTCTATATATGTTATAAGTCGTCCAAAATTTCAATACATGTTTATGCCTCGCCCTTTATGTATGCACACACTAGTAACATGTTAGCTCGCTCGATATGCATGATTCAAAAATTAAACAAAATGGGCGAATTTCACTTTATGGAAATAAGCACATAAACTCCCTATGGTTTGTGGGCTAAACATAGAATTTGAATTTGGAAATATGGTTTGAAGGTGCATCTATCTTTAATTTTTTGAATAATTTTAATTTTGTACCTATTGATGAAAGCATGCCAATAACAAGATGTAATCATCAATATGTTGTTTGTTTGGGTTGTTTGGAAATGTTAATGTGTTGTCAAAAATTGATTTTGAGAAGCAAATGTAGCCTTCTAAGTTTTGTTTATTTATTTACCTTATTGTTCAATATTTTGTTACATGACATAGCTGAATGTTAGCATGACGTTCATATATTTAAATATGTTATCCACTCAACAGTTAGTTTTTGAATTTAATATCATCTAGGCTAGTTTCCATGAATTATTTGTTTCTAAATATTTATCTTCTAAGGGTTAGTTTATTTGGTACATCACGAAACAAGGCTATTCCATAGCATTTTATGGATAGATTCTGTCTGAGATAAAAACACGTCTAATTCATGTCACAGAGTGAATAGAAACATGTTTAATTCATGTCATAGAGTGGATACAAACACGTTTAATTCATGTCACAGAGTGAATAGAAACACGTTTAATCCATTGGCAGACAAGTACTATTTATACACAATACACACGTAGGCAAAATGGCAACAAGAACACCAACTCAAAACACTTCTTTCAAGTTATAGAATGAGGCATATGATGTTGAACCATGCCCTTCTTCCAACCATCATCTTGGCCTTTTACTTTGTTTGCTCAAATCATGTTCTTGCAGATTTCACACTATTTCGAGTTCATATCATTAGTGCAGTCCCAGACAATCTCACCCCATTGTTGCTTCAATGCCAATCAAGTGACGACGATCTTGGATATCATTATCTGGGCAACGGTCAAGACTTCCATTTGCACTTTAGGATGAATTTCTTTCAAAATACAAGCTTCGATCGTGGATATCATTATCTGGGCAATGGTCAAGACTTCCATTGGCACTTTAGGATGAATTTCTTTCAAACTACGAGCTTCGTCTGCCAATTCCAGCGGAATTCAAAATACACTTGCTTAAATTTTGATCTCAAAAGGATATAATTCAATACTAAGTGTTTGGTTTCGTTACTAAAAGTATAACAATAATACTTTTGGTAATTAAAATATTATCTATAAAAAAGTTATTTCCTTCATAAATTTTTGTTTCTAAAATTTTGATTTATTATAGTTGCGTAGATAGTAGTAATATAATTTTAATTTGGTAATTTATATTTATATTTTAGAGAAAATCACAGGAAGCTCTTCGGGACTATTATTAAAGTACAAGAAATACCAATTACTCTGCACCTCATTAGGACGTTTGTGGTTTAAATCTCCCCATCAACTTATTAATTGATATTTTTTCCTCTTAGTTTGAATCTTTCTATAAAATTTATATTTAATCTTCATTATTATAATTATTATTTATTATGTTTCATTATAATACCTTATATGAATTTGCTTGGAGTGCATTTTCTCAACAATGGTTAGAACTTTGCTTGGAGTTTCCAGGAAAATATAATTCCACCCACTCTTTTCGTCTGTCAATTTCAGTGGAATTCCAAGGACAGAAGGTTCATTGTTCTCTACAGAACTTTGAAACAGTATTGCGAGGAACCAAAGGAACCATGGAGATGTATCTGGGTTGTAACACCTAATGGTTTTTTTATCTCGGAAATGGTAACCCTAATACACCTTACTATAAAATAAATGACTGGTGATTGAATTTTTAAAAAATGCTATGTATTTAGAAAAATGTTAACTGTTTTAAAAAATAGAATAAATTATTAATAAATCCTATTTTTGGGACTTATTACCTATTAAGTCCTATTGATGAATAAATTTATCAGCCAGGACCTGTAGATAAATAAGTCTAATGATTAGGATTGATTGGGTAGTGTCTCATTGTTTTTACGTTAATGTAACTTTGATCATCTCCATTTCATATATATGATGGAGGATTTCCATTGTGTAACTAACGGTTTTGAAACAGGAATACAAATTTATAATTAATTTAAATTAAAAATGATTATTACACTTATTGTTGGATGATAGAATGGAGAGGATCGCAATCTGGATTTTATATGTTATTAATTTTGTTCACTCAAACTTCTAAAAGATGAATTATCTAGTCCTTAAAATGAAAGAGCAATACTACACTTACAGACATAAAAACTCGAAATATATTCAGAATTTCACATCAATAGTAGAAATTTATTTTGTGTATAAGCTCACAATATCAACTTTAAATGTAACGCCCCGAAAAAAATTCAACAAGAACTTCCCAAATTAATAGACACTCACTACACAATGACAATAATCCTTCCATCTTCACATACACAATAAATGGGTTTAATACAAAAGTTCCACATGCGGTATACATTCACGACATAAAAGAATACATGAATCTATAGCATGTGAAGCATCAATTCTCAAAATAATAAAATGCCCTTAAGGGCTTACATCTCCCAAGGCATTAGCCCGGCTACACAAAAGTGGTCTCTCGGACCCATACACTTTAGCCCTTAGCTTTACAAAAAAATTACAACAAAATAGGAGAGGTATGTACTCTTCACAAAAATATCCACGCCTTCAGTTCGGCGAGATCACCACATCTTTACCTGCACCAAACCCGTAGGGGTGAGCATAAGCCCAGTAGAGAAATCCTCAACAAAGTATATGCATTTATGTAAGATATCAAATGCTAATGCAAATGCAAGGTCATGCAATGCCATTTCAAAATACTCACTCACCGTGCTTTTCTTGAAAATCACCATGACTCATTAGCTCATTGCAATCTTATCAATTTTCCAAACTTCCAATTTTTAATCACAAGGGGGTGGTAAATATATCACTGATAATCCCTAGGCTGGTGTCTGCAACTAGGCTATATAAGTACTACCCAAAATGTCATTTTTACCAGTATTAATCGGAAGGCTCGACACCTATCCGTGCGATTTTCTGGTCTTTCACCAAGGACACTCAGGCCAACTTATCAAATTCCTCTACACCACCTAATCGGACTTACCACGCATTTACACCATGAGCCACTACAACAAAAAAGGCCTTTGGTGACAGACTGATTTTGTCTCCAAACATCAAATTTTTGTCACTAAAGTGATCTGCGACGAAAAAAATTTGTCACCACATTCGTGGCCTATACGTTGTCGCTGAAAGTACCTAGTGACGAAAAACAGTTTCGTCGCCTATTTTTCATTTTTGGCGACGAAATGTTTCGTCTCCAAATGTTGAATTTTTTGTCCTGTAAAACATCAATTTCGTCACCAAAACTAAATAATATTTTATTTTAATTGTTTTTGGCGACGAAATATTTCGTCACCGAATAGATTTTAGTGACGAAAGTTTTCCTCACCAATGATATGGATTAAGGTGACAGAAAAATTCGTCACTAAAATGAGCAGAAAAGAAAATTATTCAATGACAAAAAACATTTTGTCACCAAATATTTCAATTTAGCGACGAAATATTCAACAAATGTGACAAAATTATTCATCATGTTTTTTGAAAACTAATAGCGACATTTTTCATTTCGTCGCTAATAAAAATTAAAATTTTTTAAAAAGGGAGTACTATTTTCATATTAAATTTTTTCTTTTCAGTAAATATTCCCTGCGCATTTTAATAACCTGTTCAGTAACCTGTGCAATAACCTGTCCGGTGGCCTATTCAATAACCTGTTCAATAAAATATCTATTACAAATCAATACAAAAATCTTTTCATTTTCATAAACATCACAATCGAATTTCAGCACTATCTACAAAAATACAATATGAACTGCATGCGGATTATAAACATGTCTTCTAATATCCATAAAAAACATGTCTACTAATATCCACAAAAATATAATATCAACAGCATGCGGATTACCAAATACGTCTCCTAATATCCACAAAAAACATGCCTACTAATATCAACAAAAATAAAATATCAAGTGCGGATTACCAAACATATCCTGTAATACCAACAAAAATATAAAATTTACAACGCAACCAAAATACATGTAAGGTAATATGGATAAAAACACAAAATGAGCTAGCTTCTGCTCTCCAAATTACCAAACATGTCCATATCAAATCTCGAATCTGCAAAAAAATGAAACACAAAAAAAAAAAGAAAAGAAAAAAAGAATGCAAGTTAGACAATTATTATCTTATCAATAAAATATACAATTTAACATGCGTTTTTCGACTTAGTTTTCAAATCGGGAGTCCGGTGCTAGTTTCATAAGTTTTCAAACTCACATTGGTCCCTCCTGAGGTGTTTGAGGTGTTCCCAGGACCGTCTCGTGGCTGTTGCACGTTTTTGGCCTCCGTTGGCCTATTTTTCAAGCTTAAGTGTGAAAAAATGCATTTTTGGACTTAGTTTTCAAACCGGGAGTCCCGTGCTAGTTCCGTAAATTTTCACAACTCACATTGGTCTCTCCTGAGGTGTTTGAGGTGTTCCACAGACCGTCTCGTGGCTGTTGCACGATTTTGCTCTCCGATGGCCTATTTTTCAAGCTTAAGTGTGAAAAAGTGCATTTTTGGACTTAGTTTTCGAACCGGGGGTCCCGTGCTAGCTTTGTAAGTTTCCACAACTTACTTTGGTCCCTCCCGAGGTGTTTGAGGTGTTACCTGGGCCGTCTCATGGCTGTTACACGATTTTGGCCTCCGATGGCCTATTTTTCAAGCTTAAGTGTGAAAAAGTGCGTTTTTGGACTTAGTTTTCGAACCGGGAGTCCCGTGGTAATTCCGTAAGTTTCCACAACTTAATTTGGTCCCTCCCGAGGTGTTTGAGGTGTTCCCATAAGTTCAATCACAATGTTTCATTCTCAATGATAGTTCAAATTCTTTCTCAAAACAATTCTCATGCTATGTAAGATTACTGCAATGCCAATGCAACAATTACCTACACTACTACATTGTTCTCAACATTTATCATATCTATAACAATGTTCCATAAGAGTCCAATTTCCATTTTTCTCATTTCCGTGTTCTTCCAATCAATAATCACGAATTTATCATCATTTCATCATGTTCAACAGTGTAGTCAACACTCATACTCTTTCAACATTTAAATCAAGTTAAGTCAATGCATAATATAATTGTTCACTTTCAAACTCAATAACTCTCATGTATCAAGAAAACTCTCCACCAACATCTATAGACACAAGGATGTAAAATAAACATTTCTCATTCACTTGCCCAACATGGCACCCATCAATATGTAAACTAATATACATTGGTATACTTATATATAATCTCAACATAGTTGTTCAACCCTTTTTATTTAGGAAATCCCCAAATTTTTAGGTTTTCACCAAAAGCCCCAACATTAGCCTATCTCTTTTGTAGAACCACATTTTAGTCCCTAATCTCAAACATGTTTGTCTAAAATTTCAAGAGAAATATCTTTTTAAGAAAACAAGATGGAGTTCATTCTACAAAATCATCTATTCTTTTGAGTCACAAGTCCCATTTTCGAAATAGTAAGGGAAGTTCCCTAAAACAACTAAAACTTACATAAACATATATATAACTCAAAGGAGAACCCTACCTCAAGGTTGATGATGAAATGGAGATGAAACCCTAGCTTCAAGAGGGAGAATCTTTCAATTTCTCCCACACCAAGAAAGCCCTAGCTTTTGATCTCCAAGGTTTGAGAGAAAGAGATGATGAAGATGATGAATCTAGATTCCAAGGGATTTGCAAAATCAAGGGTTTTCTTTTGTGTTTGAGGGGTTTTCTAGAGAGAGGGAGGAGCAAAATAGCCTTTAGAGTGAGAGAGTGAAGCCCCAAAGTGATATACAACTCAGCCAAAATGATACAAAAAAGCTGAAAATTGAACCCAGGCCGACCGCACGTGGGGCGCCCATCCCCCACACGTGCGGAGCGTGCCCTCTCGCACGTGCGGCTATCACTCCCACACATGCGGCACCTCCCGTACCCCACTCACGCACGTGCATATTAGACAGAATGCACTGCCCAGCCTCCCCTGCCTCCTGCACGTGCGGCCCTTATTCCGCACGTGCGGCCCTCACCCAGTAGCCTAGAAAAACTTCAGTTCACTCCCGGGCACTCCAGACTTGACCTCACGCTCCCCGGGAATAAAGGCACTTCAACACCGAGGCAAGCTATGATAGAAGTTTAAGGTAGTCTTTCGAATCACCCCAACTCAAAAGTAACTCCAAGTGAAACTTGACATGCTAATGAATCAAATCGAAGTTGAACAAAAAGATTAGAATGGGTAACACTTGGGTCATCACATTAAATGTCAATCATAGATTTGATATTCTTTTTTTTTTTTTAGGTTCCCTTTTTGGGATCATAGTACTACTGAAAATGAAAATATAAAACATAAATACAATTCATAGTGAATAAAGAAAAAGGCAATTTTGAAGTCCTATTTTAAAATAAAAAATAGTGAATAAATTTTTTTGTAGGTTATACCGGTCACTTCTAATCAATATGTTTGGTTTCAATTTTCTGAAAATTGAGTTTTTTGTGTTTTTTTAGTGAATAGTTCTAAAATTTTTAAAAGTAAAATATTTGTATTTATAATTTTCTGATAAAGTTAATTTTTTGCATGGATGATCTTTATTGCGGGGCTTACCAGATAGACTATTCGGATTATCAATGCGGGTCCAAATTGAAACCTATAAAAAGTGTATGAAGTGGTATGGAGAAATGAGATATGGAGGGGCACTTATCCCAAATGGAATAGAGTATTGTTTCAGGAGTATTGAATAATTTGTCAATGCTGACAGTAATTGAAAAATGTTCTTAAAACTCCTTAATTTAATGAGCACCAATTATCATCAACAATCAAAACAAGATTAAAAGAAAAATTTTGTTATTATAAGCCTTTAAGATACATGTTAAAAAAAATTTAAAATGTCATATATTATGTATAAAAGTGAGTGTAAATAAATAATGTACAATACTTACGATTTCAAATTACACGTTAATAAGACGTGTAGTTCTACTAACACGGAAAAGGAACATAGAATGATCCACAGAAGTTGATGCGGCTTCTTTCATCAGGTAAGTGAAAAAGAAAAAAAAAGAAAAAGAAAACAACATGCCTCTGTGAATAGTTATGCGTTCCATATTCTGTGTTAATAGAATCATGGACGGACTGAGAATTTTCACATAGAGGTGAAAATATGCATACTAACAAAAATTTTAAATGAAAAGTATGGATTGCAATATCAATTTTCTATCGACATATAAAAAGCAAAAATAAGATGAAAATATATATAAATAAGCATTTTTTTTTAATATCTAGAAATAGGGTTTGTTGTGAATGGAAGTTATAACAAATTATTATAAATTATAAATTTTATTATATTTTGTTTATTTTATTTTATTTTATACTTTAATCCAATATTTTATAGGTATAGAAAAGCAACCGCTTAAATCAAGAGAGGATGACCACTTAAAATTTGTAAAAAATATTTAGAGGGGGTCAACCTCTATCATTTAGAAATAATTATAATTAATACTACTATAATAAAATAACAGAGATTTTTGAAATCCTTGAATAGAATTACTCTAATAAGATCCTATATTAATTATGCGTGCATTGACTACATAGTATAGTTAATTGAGTTTCTGTATGTGATAATATATTTAATTAGTTTTTAATTATTTTCTAGTTTCTCTTTTTGGGTTTGTCAGATTATTGGCTTAGATTGCTTCGAACAATTGCATTAGTGAAGTTCATGGTTCCTTGCAAATAGAAGGAAGGTCTTTCCTTTTATGATTACTTGAATTCATTCTTTGTGAGATATGTGTCTATTTATGTGTTCCTAGCATTGCTTTAAAATAAATATACAGAGTATATAAATTAGACTTAAAATAAATACACAGAGTATGGACTCTTTTGTTTTGTTTTGTTTTATTTTATTTTAGGCCTTTTTATTCAAAAAATAAATAAATAATGAATCACATGGACCTATTACATTATATCAAAAAATTAGACCTTTCCAAATTTAGATGAATAAATGAGAGTATATTTGGTATGCCACAAGGGAATGATCGTTGTTCATAGCATTTCATCAATAGATTCTAGTTAAGGGAGAGCCCGCCAGCTATCTTGATTTTGAACGATAAATCAGTATGTGTCACTGACGAATCAAGAATTGGATAAACAAAAAATGGGCTGCTTAATAAAAGTTGAGATGGAGACTGCAAAATTGGAAGTCCACGACCCATTGGGATTTTTCTATCATACATGAAGGTGGTTTTCATGCACCATACATAAATAAATTTGGATGATTAGATCTAAAAGTAAAATAAATCTAACCACTGATTGGTAATAATTAAAACCGGGTTAAGAAATCTATGTAGTTTAGTTAAAAATAAAGTAGTTTTCAACAGTTTTGAAACCAAAAGGTGGTTTCGAACTTACCACAATAACTAAGTACACTTACTATTTGATATGATTATACTTACTACTTTTAATAACTATACTTACCGTTCAATTATTAATAAAATAAACTTACCTGCTATTCAGGTAATAGGTAAACTTAAAAAATTTAGTTATAATAAATTTTCAAAACATCTAAAATAAATATAAAATTTATAAAATAGAATTTAAGAAAAAAATATACAAAATAAATGTGAATTTTATACCTTTTATTATAATTTATTACATTTTATGAAATATGATTTTTTTTTATATTTATTTATCTACTTAATGGCAATAAATGAAACCTAATTTCCTTTTCATTTACCACACCAGAAAATAATAAATGTAATTAATGAAGAAATATAATTAATAAAATATAGGAAAATTTAAAATTTATTTGAGGATTCCATGAACAAAAATTTATGTTTATTTTAAATTTTTTTGAATATTTGAAGATTTGAAGATAAGATTGTTGTTGATTTGGAACTCCTTAGATAAGAATATATGTCTCTATAGTCTCTATCTTTTTTTTTTTTTTACTTTAACTTTCCATGATATTTTGAATTTATAAATTTTAAGGTTTTGTTTGAACAACATTTCACCTAGTTAAAATAAAAATTATGAGATTTAAGTGGTAAGAAAAAAAAAAAATCAAGTTTGATGAAATAGCAAGTGCAGTCTTAAGTTTGGTTTAAATGATTGATCAATCAAGTCTACTAAAATAGTAGGTAGAGTCCCATTGAATAGTACGTGTTGTTTAAGTGATGAGTCAAGTTTGATAAAGTAATAAGTAGAGTCTCATTGAGTAGTAAGTGTTATTTAAATGAGTGGTAAGTCAAGTCTGATAAAGTAATAAGTAGAGTCTTATTGAGTAGTAAGTGTGGTTTAAATGAGTGGTAAGTAAGTCTGATAAAATAGTAAGTATAGTTTAAATGAGTGGTTTCACGCCCCGAAAATAATTCAACATAAACTAACCACATCAACTAATATTTACTAAACAATGACAACGATCCATTCGTCTTTACATGTTTAATAAATCAAGCCTGTACAAAAGTTTCACATGCAAATATACATTCAATGATAGGAAAACACAAGAATCTATAGCATGTGAAGCATCTAGTCTCTAATAATTAAAATGCCCTTAAGGGCTTACATCTTCCAAGGCAATAGCCCGGTTACACAAAATAGTCTCTCGGGCCCATACATGTTTAGCCCTTGGCTTACAAAAATTTCCCAACAAAATAAAAGAGCGATCTACTCTTCTCAAAATATATCCACGCCCTCAATTCGGCATGATCACCACATCTTTACCTGCACAAAAATCCCACAGGGGTGAGCATAAAGCTCAGTAGAGAAACCTTATAAAGTGTGTACATTTATGCAAGATGTCCAGCATTAAATGCGAATGCAAATGCCACTTCAAAAATAATAGCATGCCATGCTCTTTTGAAAATCAACATGTGTTCAATAATATTTTTGCAATCTCATCAATTTCCAAACTTCAAATTTTAATCATAAGGGGGCGGTAAATACGACTCAGGTAATCCCTAGGTTGGTATATGCAAGTAGGGTCAACAAGTACTACCAATAACCCCACTTTACCAGTTGCTAACCGGAAGGGAAGTGGTACCTCCTCCGCGCGTGTTTTCGGTCTTTCACCTCGGACACTCAGGCCAACTTATCAAACTCATCTACACCCCCAAACCGGACTTACCAATGTATTTACCCCAAAACATTTCCAAAGTTTCAATCACAATATTACATTTTGAAATGAAGTTCCAGTCTTTCAAAAACCAATTTTCATGATATGGAAGATGTTCGTAATGTCAATGCAATAATCAGCCATACTACTTCATGTTTCTCTACATTGATCAAAACTATAGTTAACATTCCATAGAGGTTCAAAACCTCCATTTTCTCCTTTCCATGCCATTCCATCAAGCCAAGAGTTTATCATCAAATACCCATGTGCAACAATAAAACCACACTTTGTGTTTCCTTCAACATTTAATCATTTCAAACCATAACAATATGTAAATGTCACCCTCATGTCCCAAAATCTTTCATATGGTAAGAAATTCTTCATCAATGAAAAAATATATATATGTATAAACATTTGTATACAACAAACATTTCTTATCCTCTTGTCCACCATGCCACACTACAATGCATCTATAAACATATATATAACATCAACATAAGCCCTTCCCCTATTTTATTCAAGAAACCCCCAATTTCTAGGTTTTCACAAAAACCATAACATTTTCCATCTCTTTTGAAAAACCTCATCATACACCTCAATCTCCACCCATGTTGTCCAAAATTTCAAGAAAGTTCTTTAAAAGAACACAAGATAGAGTTTGTTCTACAAAATCATCAATTTCTTGAGCCACTAAACCCATTTTCGAAATAACATTCATTCCAACCATTCATTCTGGAGACACCGCTAGCAATCCCACAAGAGTAAGGCACAACCAAGTCACCCAAGAATAAGTTTCAAACTAAAAACAATAACAAAAACATCCTCCACACTAGCTCCTTCCTCCAAGGAAATAGTCTAACTAAGAGAGATACAAAATATCATCACCAACAGATGCTCTTAATTAAAACCAAAGGTAATATATCGTCCTCTTTTACCAAGGGAAACCAAGTACCCTTGAATCAGAGCTAACTCCAAACATTCAAGATAGGGTAAACACCAAACCAAGCACAATGGTAACACTATACTGACCCACTAGCACCCTAAAATTTCCTCCACGTTCACAGTATAACGAATAACTAAGTCAAAAACTACACTACTCAAGCACTCCAATAATCTCCACATTTACAGTATAACGAACTACTCAAGCCATCACGACCCAATAATCAAGCACTCCAATAGTCAATTTTGATTATTGGAGTGCTTGAGTAGTGTAGTTATTATTAGTGCTTGAGTAGTGTACTTGAGGAAATCTCCACATTTACATCCCAACTAGTGACTAACTTAACATAACTCAACCTTATAGATGAGATACAGGCACCAAAGTTCGTCTTTACCTCAATATTAGAAGCTATGTCATCATAAACACTTCTAAACCCAATTGAAATACTTACGTACACCTTTAGCCATTACGAAACTTTTATCTCATAGTCAAAAGCAACCACCAAAAAATTAACATCAATGATTCTCAAACCATCAGGCACAGATTTGCATGACACACCGATCCGACTTCACCAATCAATCCAACACACTTTAGTCACACGCTCCATTGAACCATAATAGCCTCCTAAGTTAACTCCAAGAGCTTCTTCTAATAACATTTATTATGCCATCACGACCCCCGATATAATAACTACACTACTCAAGCACTCCAATAATCAAGCATCAAGACCAATTACTTATGCACTAGACCATAATTTCTAGAGAGCAACCAATTCGAGCAATCAATATCTCAATCGTTAATAACAAATCACCAACCCTCAAGTCACCATCTCCACTACTAGAGATTCAACACCACAATTACAACCTTTTTCATTTATTCTCCACAGTCTGATTTACCTCAAAACTCTACATTTAACTCACTTTCTAAAAAAAAATCTTTGTGCACCCACTATAATCCCTACCGTGCCATAACCACTCACACTGCCACAAAGGATTCGAAAGTATTACTGCCTCTCAAGACATACCAACCACCACTAGGGCAAACCTATGCCAACTCACCATCAATGCTAACACCTAACCCATGTGACACACCAAGGTTCCCGCTCATGATTTCATGCTCTACACACCATCCAAACAAGCATTTACACAAATATCTACTTTTACAATCCACATAATCATCCAATCACATAAAGCACATACAGGCTACCCTCCTAAGATACTAGCCAGTCCCATGGCAATCAAGGACCTACAAGTGGAAAAAGCATTGATCAGATGCCTTTCCAAAAGGATCTCGATGAGTACAACAGATAAAAGCTATATCTCAGAAGTTAATCCCATACACATATAACAACATATATACATAAGGCACACAAGGCACGTAAACATCCCATCCTAGCCTAGGAATCCCATTGTGACAAAAGTCACTTCCCACGAGCCTAAGGTATTCGAACCTAATGCTCTGATACCAATTTGTAACGCCCTAAAATTTTCCACAAGAATATGCCCAAACAAATACAACAATATGCCCAAAAAGTCCACCTTCTCACTGAACTAAGAGATAAGAGGTTACATTTCACCACATACATTCCCATAATGTTCCGAATTCGTATTACAGTTCAATGAACTAGGTGACCTTACAAAATATAAGCCTCTAGGGCGTACAATTACAACAAAACAGACTAATAGTCTTTTTACAAAATTTCAATTGAAAATAACGAAATACACATGGATAAACTTTTCGAAAAAAGGAACTATTGCTTGACCACTCCTTCAGGGAGGTGGAACTCTATCATTTCTTGAAAAAACATAAGATAGGGCTGAGCTATATGCCCAGTAGGAACTCATTTACCCAAGTATTTAATCCTTTGAATAAGATCATAGTATCTTTGCGACCAAACATTACATGGAAATTTATCTTTACATGTAATCCTTAACAAACATACTGATCCACGACAACCAAATAATAACAGTGGCTATTCATGTCATCAAGCACAACAATTAAACATTCACAACCATAGAACGCAAACCATGAGTCCACCTGTAAGAGTCCAATTCAAAACACCCTTTACTTTTGTTTTTAAAACCAACCCCCACATTTGCCGGCTATTATACGGCAGGAAGTGGGCACCCAAAAAAAAAACCATCCGTTTTTCCACTTTTGCCGGCTATCATACGGCAGGACTGTGTGGACACCCGAAAAACATTTTTCCCACATTCGTCCAGCGATAAGACTAGACAGGGCATTTGGGCACCTTTTAAAACTCCCCGCGCGGGTACCAACACAACACCACACTTGGAAAACCGACTCTTACCCGGACTCATGCTCAATTAACAATTCATTCATATTTTTTTCCATCAACAACCATCCAACATTACCCAAGAGTTAAATACAACACAAGATTTAAAGAAAACAAACAACCTTCAAGCCAAAATTCATTTACTATATCAACATCCACATCCTTCATCTATTTTATTTCACAATATTTCATGAATCAAGGAAATTCCCCATTCAATGTGGTGTTTTTAACTCAAGTGGAGAATCTAGGGTTTTTACCAAATTTGGGGGTTTTTCTCCTCTATTATATATATGGCTTGTAATAACAATTATATACATGCTTTGAAAAGAGGGAGTAAAGAAATCTCAACCAAGAGTCAAGTAAATGGTTTATTTATGTAAAACATGAGATTGATCCAACAATACTCTCCAATTAATTTACAAATCACAACCATACCATGAAATCCTTTCAAAACAAAGAAATACTAAGGTAAAAGTGTCCCTATCTCAAGTTGTGAGGAAGAAAACCCGAAATACCCAAGGTTGATGAAGCCACGAACTTCTCGGACCAATAGAAAGCCCTTGACAAGATCTTCAAGTTATCTCAAAGGATCAAGGTGAGAAAACACCTCTAAGAGTGTAGATCTAAGGATTGAAGTGGAAAAAGTGAGTTTTGAGAGAAAGAGAGAGAGACTCTCGGTTTTGAGAAGAAAAAGAGGAGAAAATTATGAGAGAGGTGGGGTTTGGGTCTATTTATAGTATTAGATGATAGCCCTAAGGTCAATGAAAAAGATAATTCCAAAAATCTCCAAAAATAGGGCCTATTCGAAGCCCAAAATACTGAAATAAACTCGCAGGGGTCGACCCTTTGGGCAAGGCGGTCGACCCTTTAGATAGAAAGGCAATCTGCACAAGCAAGGGGGGTCGACCCTTAGACAAGAGGGGGTTGACCCTATTTTTCAGCAACCAACACAGAAATTCTTCAACATAAGAGGGTCGACCCTTCGCAGGCTGGTGTCGACCCTATCGAAAACCAGCAGAGACACTAAGAATTCAAACAGGTATAACTCTCTCGTTCGGACTCTGTTTTAGGTCATTCTTGTGTCCAAATTGAAGCCCCGGAAAAAAGCTTTCCAATGGTTCTAGTCTCACATCCAAATTCAAAGTGTGGAGAAAGAAAAGGGAAAAAGAGTGAAGGCTGGTAAAAAAAAAAACTCAAATTTGGGGCTTTTGATCTAATCTTGCCTAAACACTTTGTTAGGGCTTCTATAAAAGTTCCGAACATCACCTAAGAATCCTCGATTATAAGATTTAAAGTTCACTTGCCAACCTATCAATACTAATCTAATATGAATTAAAAATCCGAGTCATTACAGTGATGATGAATCTAGATCCAAGGGATGGCAAAATCAAAGAGTTTTAGTGTTTGAGGAGGTATTCTATAGAGAAGGGGGAGAAAATAAGGTTTAGAGTGAGAGAGGAAAGCCCCAAAATGAGATATAACTCAGCCAAAAGAGCAAAAAAAATAGAGATTCGGACTCAGGCCCATCCCGCACGTGCTGTGCGTGCCGTCGCACGTGTGGCTGTCTTCTTCCCGCACATGTGGCACTGATCCCCGCACGTGCGGCTGCCCCTCGCACTTTCCCTTCGCACCTGCAATTTAAGTAGGATGCAACGCTCTGAAGGTCCATCCTCCTCGCACGTGCGGCCTCACTCCCCGTACGTGCAGCCTCCACCGAGCAAGTGCGGCCTTGGGCCCCGCACGTGCGGCCTTGGCCCAGAAGCTCGGAACTTCCTCTCTTCGCTCCCGGACACCCCGGACTTAACCGAGCACCCTCCGAAACAAGTGCAATTCAACACCGAACAAAACAAGAACAAGAACTTTATTTGAGAATACTTCCAAACGTTTCAAACCTAACGAGAGCAAAAGAAAATGGAGTAAAGAAGAAAGAAAGAGAAAGAAAACAAAGACCCGGTTGTCACAAGTGGTTTCCAACATACTACAATGACTAAACACACGTACTACTTGATATGGTTGTACTTACTATTTCACATAACTACATTTGCCATCCAAACATTAATAAAATGCACCTAACCTTTAAAATAAATATAAAATGTATAAAATAGAATGTAAACAAAAAAAATGCACCTAACTCCTTAGGTAAGTCTCTCTCTTTTTACTTTCACTTCCATTATATTTTGAATTTATACATTTTTATGTTTTGTAGGAACAACATTTCACCTAATTAAAAGAAAAATTAGGAGATTCAAGTGGTAAGAAAAAAAAATCAAGTTTGATGAAATAGTAAATGTAGTCTTAAGTTTAGTTTAAATGATTGATAAGTCAAGTCTAATAAAGTTGTAAGTAGAGTCTCACTGATTAGTAAGTATTGCTTAAATGAGTGATAAGTCAAGTTTGATAATATAGCGGTCCCGGTTTTCCCTTCCATTATTTATTGTATTCCGGATATTGGTTCTGTAGTTGTGTTGTTGTCTCATTCTCATTTCTTTCCCTTACTCTTTGTATTTGAGTCTTGGGTTGTGTTGGGCAGGTTTGAAATATGTTGGTTGTGCTTTGGAACCAAAAGTTGATGCCCAGAATTTGGCCTTCACGCTCGAGCGGGGCTTTTGACGCTCAAGCGGGCCCTTTGATTTTGCTTCTCCGCTCGAGCGGGAGTTTTGACGCTCGAGCGTAATTTTTCATCTCCCAGTATTTTCTCTGCAGGTCTTCATATGCTCGAGCAGGAGTTTTGACGCTCGAGCGTGACCCTTTGATTTTGTTCCTCCGCTCGAGCGGGGACCATCGCCTGTAAAATTTCTGTGAGTGTGCATCTGATGCTCGAGCGGGTGTTTCGACACTCGAGCGTGAGTCTGTGTCTAACGCTCAAGCAGGGGTTTCCACGCTCGAGCGGGGCGACTTTTATATCAGTCCGAGTTTTGACTTTTTGGATCACTTTTTGACTTCCTTTCTCTCTCTTACTTTTTCAAAACCTCCATTGGAGAGGTTCTCTCTCTAAAACCTCACATTCTCTTTAAGAAATCATCTAGCCCTAGTGATCTCCTACCTTTGGGCCTGTGTAAAAAGTGTTGATCTTGGTGTGGGCTATCTTTTGATCCGAAAATCTTGGGTTTTGGAGCATCTCGAAATTCTTCATCTTCTCCTTTGGGTCTCATCTCCTGAGGTAGGGATTCCTACTCATCTTTATGAGCTTTAACCTAAATGTTGAGCTTTTTGTATAAATGGTTTGATTTGGGAAGTTAGGGTTTGTAATGTGTTATAGTGGAAAGAGGGGTTTTTTACTCTTTTGATTCAAACATATGTGTTTTGGGTCTAAAAAGGAGGGTATTGATGTTGCTGATAATATTTGGACCTTTGGGTCAATATTGAGAAAAAGGGGGAAAGTGCCATGTTTGGGTATATTTGGGTCATTAGTGTAATTAATGACAATTGTTATGGAAATGTGAAATTGAGTTGGAAATAATGAAATTGGCTCATTATGAGATGGAATAGTGGAGTTGGATTTATTAATCACTCACCTTTGAAAATTGTTGATAAATTATCTGTTGATGTAATTATTCTCAATTTAGAAATAATTGCTTGGGCTATCGGTAGAGGATGGTCTTGATTGTTGTAGACAATACATGATGATTAGGCAAACTAAAACTAATCAATTGAGTATGTCATCGAATATGACGGTTGGAATAATATATCAAATTTATGTGTTGATTAGTTAGGTATATGATATGTGTTTATATACATTGTGTTGTGTGGGAGAAGATAGGGGATGTACTCCACGGTTTAGGGGAAGATAGGGGATGGACTCCTAAACCGGATATTGTTTGGGAGGAGATAGGGGATGGACTCCATTGATACAACAAATATGTGTATCTATTGAATCATTAATACAACAAATATGTGTATCTATTGAGGCGTATGGAAGTGTTTTGATATAAGCTGTTATCTCATTTGAATTGTTGAAATGAAAGAATTATTAATATGAGTTGTAATCTCATTTAAAGTATATGGCCAGGTACCGAGCCAGGGTTATGAATTGAGAAGTTGGTTAAGAAATGAAAAAAATGGAATGAAACATGGACACATTTGTCATGTAATTGAAATGGGTTATGAATTGATTCATGTGAGTTAAACATTTATCAAACGCTAATGTTTTAGTTATTGCTCTTGTTATGTTTAGCATATCTCTACTAGGCGTTGGCTCAACCTATATGGGACATCATTTTCAGGTATAGGTAGCATGCCACCTCCAAGGACGTAGCTTGAGAGGCTTAGTGGCTGGGACATCTTTTTGTTGTTTTTGTTGTATTACATGTACATCAAGCCAAGGGCTTATTTTGTGTAGAGTTAGTACTCTCTTTTGTAACCAAGTGTTGACTTGGAAAGTTGTAAGCCCGAAGGGCATTTACTTTTGTTGTCAACCTGTAATACATTTTGTAATGAATACTCTGATGATATGTAATTATGCTTTATTCCCTTATGTCTAAGCATGTCAAGAATGTATGATTTGTGGGTTTATTTTGAGGGCGTTACAGATAAGTAGTAGGTATAGTCTCAATGAGTAGTAAGTGTGGCTTAAATGAGTGGTAAGTCAAGTCTAATAAAGTAGTAAGGAAAAATCTCATTGAGTAGTAACTGTGATTCAAATGAGTGGTACGTTAAGTCTGATGAAATAGTAAGTACAGTCTCATTAACTAGTACGTGTGGTTTAAATGAGTTTAATTACCATTCAAAAACACAACACTTACCATTCCTTCTAATTCTACTTGCAACTCTTTGTGGCTCAACTTACCACTCACCATCCATTTTACTACCTAGTAAGTAAAGTCTCATTGAGTAGTAAGTGTGATTTAAATGAGTGGTAAGTCAAGTATGATAAAGTAATAAGTACAACCTTATTGAGTAGTAAGTGTAGTTTAAATGAGTTTAATTATCATTCAAAAACACAACACTTACCATTCCTTCTCATTCTACTTGCAACTCTTTGTGACTCAACTTACCACTTACCATCCATTTTACTAGCAAGCATTATACTTACCATTTTTTACTTGCTTTTTCTAAATTAATTTGTTTATGCTTATTGCAGATGGAAGATAACACTAGTAAAATAAGAATAACATTATATATGAACTAGATGATGATGATGACGGTAATGATGGTGAGTGTAATGTTCATAATGAAGATGATATCATCAATTCTAATGATATTCCAATTGAAAAGAGATATTAAGCTTCTAGATGAATTAACTGAAAAGGATGTTTTTGAAATGACATTTGATTTGTAAGAAAACGGTGAAAGATTAAATAATTCGTATGCTAAGGTGAAAGGCTTTAGTATTCAAAGGGATTAGTTGTGCTAAACTAAAAACACACTATATTGGCTACTTCCACTCTACACTTTGAATTTAATTTTTAATTATTTTTTAACATGACTACTTTCACTCAACATTTTGTTCCTTTTTTTTTTATTTATTTTTTTATTTTTTTATTTTTTTAAGACGCACTATAAAGTGTAAGAAATAAAATGTATAGTGTTATTTTATTTAAGAAAGTTAGGAATAAATTTATTATCAAATTTTATAAATATCAAAATAAATATAATAAAGTTAGTTTTAATCAAACAGTAAAGTACAGTTCACCTATTTCAAAAATCAGAAATGAACCGTGCAATGAGAAAACCAATCCAAGCCGTGCAGTTTGGTCTAGACCAGACCAATTTATGAATTTTTTTCAATTTTTATGCTCAACCCTACTTACAACATTTTGTGACTCAACTTACCACACCAATTTACCACTTAGTAAGTAAAATATCAACGAGTAATAAGTAGAGTCGCATTATATTTAATAGTAAGTGGACCTTTATTAAGTAATAAATTATATTTAATTGAATAGTAGTGGAATTAAGTTTTAAATAATTATGTAAATTATTTTTATTTGCTTGATGTTCGAGTAAGTTACAAGTAATATTTTGTGATCATGTTATTAAATTATTTTTTAGTTTGATTTGGCTTTAAAATTTTTATAGTTTCATTATAAATTTAAAAAATTTGTAAGCTAAGGAGGGTATAAGGCATTAGGTCCAGTGTATATTTTTTTGTTAGTGAGAAATCCATCATATTTGTTTAAATTTTTAATATTTTCAATTCAAATTTCCCTTATCTATTTAAATATTTTGTATTTTGTATTTTGTTGAAATACAAAGCTATCTGTTGAAATTCAAAGAGTAATCTGTTGAAATACCAAGCCTTTATCTGTTAAAATAACAATTTAATTTTTTTTAATCTATTTAAACAGATCTGATTTGTTTCAATTTATTTCTTCTCCATCAAGAACAACAACAACAACAACAACAACAATAACAATAATAAATGGAGTAGAAAGTCAAGTTTCAATAAATAGTAATCTGAGTCAGATTGACTAGTGAATGGAGTTTAATTGAGTAGTAAGTAAAGTCTAATGAAATAATAAGTAGAAACTCATTAAGTAGTAAGTGAAGTGTACTGAAGTAGCAATTGGAAGATTATTGAGTAGTAAGTGGAATTTAATTCAGTAGTAAGCAGAACATAATGAAATAGTAAGTGAAAACTTATTAAGTAGTAAGTACAATTTAATTGAGTAGTAAGTAAAATCTAATGAAATAATAAGTGGAATCTCATTAACTAATTGTAATATCACTTATCATTTGGAGTCTAGTAAAGTACCAAGTGAAATAGTAAGTGAAAGTTCATTAAGTAATAAGTGAAACCAAAATTGAGTAATAAGTATAGATTGATAAAATAATAAATAGAGTACAACTGAGTAGTAAGTAGAATTTAATTGAGTAGCCAATAGAGTCTTATTGAATTTAATTGAGTAACAAGTCTAATGAAATAGGAAGTAAAGTTACATTGAATTGTAAATAATGTTTAATTAAGTAATGAATCAAGCTTCAGTTGAATAGAAGTAGGGTATTATTCTCATGCAGAATCCCAATTTATATGCAAACGATATTAAAAATAGTTTTTTTCTTCAAAATTCCAAAAATCAAAATCGACATGAGAATTTGTTGGAGATTGAAATTACTGGTTGAAAAGCATAATTTGTGTCCATATTTCCTAGATTCATTCCATACACACAACTTCTCAATCATCCCTTCATACAAAAAGAAAAAACTGTTCATGCTTATGTTATATAACTTTTAGGTTCTTTACATACATGCACCACTACATCACTCCATAAAAAAATAAAAAATAAAAAAATAAATAAAAGAACCATCCATTGAAAATCATGGGTGGTGTTGTACATCAAAGGTATGTTAGTTTGAAGCTAACTATCATGTTAGATTAGTCTTGATCAGCTCTCTCCTCCATTGAGGATCATGAATGCTTTGCATTTGACAAAAACAAAATAAAATGAGAATATATTGGAGATGTATGAATATAGAAACAAAGAATTTTGTTGTGGGAGGTATATAACACATGGAGCTCCTAGTTTTATGAATGTTTAACTAAAATCTCAAAAAAAAAAAAAAAAAAAAAAAAAAAAAAAAAAAAAAATCAATGCAGCGTTGGCCTCCAACAGTGCCTAGAAATTAGCAGGGAATCAAGCTAGAATTCTCTGCTTCTCAACTTTCATACAAATAACCCAACCTTTGTGTGAACTATATATAATTGAACAAATCTTAAAAGGAATTATAGTTTGTTTTTTCTGACAGAGCAAAAATTCTACAATCAATGGGTATGAATTTTCTGTGTTGTCCTCTACTTACTCAACAGTGAAACAAACTAATTCCCAAACAAATCTAAATCCAAACTTAACTACGATAACAAAACACAAATTAGATTAAAAAATTAAACAAAAAATGCAAGTACCTGAAGAGCTTGCTGCTTTCAGTGATAAATTAGAGAAGCTCTCTAGGCGAATCCAAAGCGATTAGCCGTTGCACATCTTCTTCGACGTGTTTTCGCACTGCAGACGAGAAGAACGTGTAGAGAGAGAGAGAGAAAAAAAAATAAGGGCTAGGGAACTGGGGAAGTGAGAAGAACCAGGGAAGGTCGTTGATCGTCAGAAACGCAGGAAGGGCCGATCGTCGGAAACACTGAATCAAAGGGATAGAGATTGAGCCATGAAAATGTAGAGAATATGGGATAGAGACGAACTGTGGAATGAGAAAATGAAAGAGAGAGGAAAAAGCAGAGGAGAGTTTTGCTTGACCGGTTATTACCGGTTGCCATTTTATTTTTGAATGGTCAAGATCCCAGATTCTTATCTAAAGGGTCAAAATCGTTTTTATGTATGGTACGCAAATACCGCTTTTGCGTACCATAGTCAGACCCGATTGCGTAGTAACCATATAAGTGAGTCTAAAGATGACAAGATTTCGATGGATTCGACAAAGGAGGCTTCAAGTGTTTTTCAGCTCTCATTTGGGCTTCTGTTGAAGCTATTGAAGTATGGATTATGCTTGTTTTGAATATGTGAGTGCTACAAAGAAATTTTATTTAGAAGGCTTGTGCCTTTGTCCTAGTTTGCAAAAGAAAAATCCAAAAGCTCCATGTTTGATTTCAATGCATCTTTTTATTCAGTCCTTAAATTAGTTGCTCTTTGTGTGTTTTATTAGATTGTCTATATATGTTATAAGTCGTCCAAAAATTTCAATACATGTTTATGCCTCTCCATTTATGTATGCACACACTAGTAACATGTTAGCTCGCTTGATATGCATGAGTCAAAAATTAAACAAAATGGGCGAATTTCACTTTATGGAAATAAGCACATAAACTCCCTATGCTCACTTCTTACCTGTTAAGACAATTTATAATGCGGACAAATTGGCTATACTCTATATTGATGAAATTGTTAGACTGCATGGAGTGCCTGTGTCCATTGTTTCTGACAGGGATTCGAAGTTTACATCGAGGTTTTGGCAGAGCCTACAGATTGCATTGGGTACTGAATTGAGGCTGAGTAGTGCCTATCATCCTCAGACAGATGGACAGTCAGAAAGGACCATCCAGACTCTGGAGGATTTATTGAGAATGTGTGTCCTTGATTTTCAGGGAAACTGGGAAAGCCATTTGCCCTTAGCCGAATTTGCTTACAACAACAGCTATCACTTGAGTATTGGCATGGCGCCTTTCGAGGCATTGTATGGTAGGAAATGTAGATTTCCGATTTGTTGGGCAGAAGTTGGAGATGGGCCTTTGCTTGGGCCCGAGATTGTTTATGAAACAACTGAAAAAGTGAAACTGATACAACAGAGATTGAAAACTACACAGAGCCGACAGAAAAGTTATGCAGATGTCAGAAGGCGAGACAGAGAGTATGAAGTAGGTGATCACGTCTTTGTGAAACTGACACCGATGAAGGGACAGACTCGTTTTGGAGTCAAAGGCAAGTTAGCGCCCAGATACGTCGGACCGTATGAGATTATTGAGAAAATCAATCCGATGGCGTATCAAGTTGCGCTTCCTCCTGAAATGGAGCATATGCATAACGTCTTCCACATTTCGATGTTGAGAGATTATCTCCGGGATCCTTTCCATGTGATTGAGCCTACTTGGATAGTGTTGAGTGATGACTACACTTACGAGGAGCGGCCTATACAGATTGTAAATCGACGGATCAAGAAGTTGAGGAACAAGGAGATCCCATTAGTGAAAGTTGACTGGCAAAACCATGGTGGCGTGTATGCCACTTGGGAAATGGAAGATGACATGGCTAAAAGATATCCTGATTTGTTCCCACTGAATCCTGTTTTCTTCCCGAATGAAGGTAACTCGAGTTTAGAGGACTAAACTCTTTTTAAGGAGGGGAGACTGTAATAACCCTCACCACTGTTTACCGAATAACCACTGTTTACCGTTAAACTGAACTGATTATGACTGATAATTGAGCTGGATAAAATACTGAACTGACTGACTGAAAACTGGAGTTGAATTGATTGAATATCTATATGTTAATTTGCATTTTATCTGTTTGATTGTTTAAATATCTGTCCGTGGTTTAATGTTTGATTTGCGAATTGAAGGCCTTATCGGCGGCCGAATCCAAAATTAATTGATGTTCCATGATCAGTAGAATTTATGTGATTTTATAGTATATTTAATTAAAATGTGATTTGGTATGCTTAAATTAGATTAAATATTGATAAAGTGCAAAGTTTGCCTTATTTACCAAACTAGCCCTTAGTGGGCCATTACACCAAACATATTTGAGCCTTAGCCTTGCATTTTAAAACAATTGATCAGCCACATTTCCCTTGTTTTTTCCGTGCAAGAGGGAGAGAGTGAGATAAGTGAGTGTTCCATCTTGAGTTCATAAGAGTTGGGTTGGGAATTGAAGGAATTGGAGAGAGTATTCCAAAGTTGAGCTCCTACACCTCTAATTCAAGACTTAGGTAAGAGAATTCAACCTTTCATTCATGTATTTGAGCTTGTTCATGCTTAGTTCTTGAGCCTCTAGTGATTTGAGCCTTGAATTGGTCCATATGTGTTGGATTAGAGCTACATTGTTGTATGCATGTACATGTCTCTCATTTCTTTTAGGTTGTTCTTCATAGATTATCACATGCATGTCCATGTTTCAAGAATAAACCATGTGTTCATCTTGTTTTTGGAACAATTGGCTCCTTAGAGCACCAAATTGGAGTTTTGAAATGGTTTTAATCCGTACATGTTGCATGTTCGTCTTGTTCTTGAAAAATGGTTTGAAGTTGGGTTTGAATTAAACACCCTTGGGCTTTGATTTCTCAAATTGAGCTTTGAATCATGTTATTCTATGTGTTTACAAGTGTTTTTCCAGAAATTAGCCCAAGAGGATCGAAAATTATGCTTTTAAACTTGATTTTGAGCTTGGGACCCAAATCTAGAATTTCCAGATTTTGAGCCTACGCTCGAGCGTACACTCTGTGATCGTACCTTCCGCTCGAGCGAGAAAAGTTACGCTCGAGCGTGAAATGCATGCATCCAGTACTTTGCATGAGTTCACAGTCCGCTCGAGCGAGGAAACCTACGCTCGAGCGAGGACCTGTGTCTTACGCTCGAGCGAGCATCGAGCGAGCATCGGGTGTAAAATCTGAGCATCCAGCATTTTTACTGTAGCACACAGTCCGCTCGAGCGACGGAGTCCATGCTCGAGCGGAGCTCCTTTGTCTGCATGTCCGCTCGAGCGTAGAAAGCCACGCTCGAGCGAGACCCCTGTTTTCTGAAAATTTTGTTAAGTGTTCAAAAGTGCATCTTTGCATCCTCTTTCCATCCTAGGCATTCCTAGGGCATATTTAAGGCATCTTTAAGAGGATATAGATGTAGAACACACCAAGGCAAACTTAGGGATTAAGTTATTATCCTTCCCAACTGTGAAACTTAGTGTGTGTTCAATCTGTTAACTGTTTAGGGTTGGCAATTCGAGGAGACGCTCTAGCCTACTGTAGCCCAGAACTCTGTGAGTAACAATTGTGTAAAGATATGTTCAAAATGATTATTTTCTGAATATTGGACTGAACTATTTACTGAACTGATATTGTTTACTGAATGAAAGTATGTCCTATATTCTGAACTGTATTGTGGCATCCTTAGCACCTACTGTTTACTGTTACTGTTACAGAGATCTCTGTCGGTTCCCTCGTGGAACCACTACTGTTTACTGATTGATGGCCATCATTACTGTTCGGTCTTTAAGACCTACTGCTTACTGTACTGTTATGCTAATGGATGTACCACATATGACTGATTGACTGAAAGACTGGAATACTGATTTAATGAACTGTTTTCATTACTGTAAGGACATTCATTCTAAACCTCTTTAAGCATTGTGTTATTCACTGGGCTTTAGCTCACTGCTCATATATATATGTAGGTATACAGGCACCAGACCACAGCTAGGAGCGTCGGGGTAAACTCCAGTTTTGTCAAGCCAACCACCGTGCCTCACTGTGAGGTTCCGAGCCTACCAAGCTAAGGCTTAGGGGTGTTTTATGTTCCCCGTCTGTCTCTGTACTGTTTTGTAATACTGTTTAGACTAGCACTATACTGTTAATAGGGATTTGGTCCCCTGTTCCGAATGATTGTAAATATTGTGTTTACTGTTTTGTTACTGGCTGTATATTGAATGGAAATCTTTTGGCATACAGACTGTCACAGCTCATTGGACATAGCTTATTTACTGTATTGGCTTCCGCCATGCCCCTGTACTCTGTTTTACTGTATTACTGTTCAGTAGGCCTTCGGTAATCTCGGATTACTGGCCGGTTACGGTATTAAACCCATAGGGGCGAGTTTGGGTCGTGACACAAAAATTGATTCTGAGAAGCAAATGTAGCCTTTTAAGTTTTGTTTATTTAATTACCTTATTGTTCAATATTTTGTTACACGATATAGCTGAATGTTAGCATGACGTTCACATATTTAAATATTTTATGCACTCAACAGTTAGTTTTTGAATTTAATATCATATAGGCTAGTTTCCGTGAATTATTTGTTTCTAAATATTTATCTTCTAACAGTTAGTTTATTTGGTACATCACGAAACAAAGCTATTCCATATCATTTTATGGATAGATTCTGTCTGAGATAAAAACACGTCTAATTCATGTCACAGAGTGAATAGAAACACGTTTAATTCATGTCACAGAGTGGATACAAACACGTTTAATTCATGTCACAGAGTGAATAGAAACACATTTAATCCATTGGCAGACAAGTACTATTTATACACAATACACACGTAGGCAAAATGGCAACAAGAACACCAACTCAAAGCACTTCTTTCAAGTTGTAGAATGAGGCATATGATGATGAACCATGCCCTTCTTCCAACCAGCATCTTGGCCTTTTACTTTGTTTGCTCAAATCATGTTCTTGCAGATTTCACACTATTTCGGGTTCATATCATCAGTGCAGTCCTAAACAATCCCAACCCATTGTTGCTTCAATGCCTATCAAGTGATGACGATCTTGGATATCATTATATGGGCAATGGTCAAGACTTCCATTGGCACTTTAGGATGAATTTCTTTCAGAATACAAGCTTTGATCGTGGATATGATTATCTGGGCAATGGTCAAGACTTCCATTGGCACTTTAGGATGAATTTCTTTCAAACTACGAGCTTCGTCTGCCAATTCTAGCGGAATTCAAAGTACACTTGCTTAAATTTTGATCTCAAAAGGATATAATTCAATACTAAATGTTCAATTTCATTACTAAAAGTATAACAATAATACTTTTGGTAATTAAAATATTATCTATAAAAAGTTATTTCCTTCATAAATTTTTTGTTTCTAAAATTTTGATTTATCATAGTTGCGTAGATTGTAGTAATATAATTTTAATTTGGTAACTTAATGTTTATATTTTAGTGAAAATCACAGGAAGCTCTTCGGGACTATTATTGAAGTACAAGAAATGAAATACCAATTACTCTGCACCTCATTAGGACGTTTGTGGTTTAAATATCCCCATCAACTTATTAATTGATATTTTTCCTCTTAGTTTGAAACTTTCTATAAAATTTATATTTAATCTTCATTATTATAATTATTATTTATTATGTTTCATTATAATACCTTATATGAATTTGTTTGGAGTGCATTTTCTCAACAATGGTCAGAACTTTGCTTGGAGTTTCTGGGAAAATATAATTCCACCCACTCTTTTTGCCTGTCAATTTCGGTGGAATTCCAAGGACAGAAGGTTCATTATTTTCTACAGAACTTTGAAACCCTATTGCGAGGAACCAAAGGAACCATGGAGATGTATCTGGGTTGTAACACCTAATGGTTTTTATCTCGGAAATGGTAACCCCAATACACCTTACTATAAAATAGATGACTGGTGATTGAATTTTTTAAAAATGCTATGTATTTAGAAAAATGTTAACTGTTTCAAAAAATAGAATAAATTATTAATAAATCCTATTTTTGGGACTTATTACTTATTAAGTCATATTGATTAATAAATTTATTAGTCAGGACCTGTAGATAAATAAGTCTAATCATTAGGATTGATTGGGTAGTGTCTCATTATTTTTATGTTAATGTAACTTTGAGCATCTCCATTTCATATATATATAATGGAGGATTTCCATTGCGTAACTAACGGTTTTGAAACAGGAATACAAATTTATAATTAATTTAAATTAAAAATGACTATTACACTTACCGTTGGATGATAGAATGGAGAGGATCACAATCTGGATTTTATATGTTATTAATTTTGTTCACTTAAACTTCTAAAAGATGAATTATCTAGTCCTTAAAATGAAAGAGCAATACTACACTTCCAGATATAAAAACTCAAAATATATTCAGAATTTCACATCAATAGTAGAAATTTATTTTAGGTATAAGCTCACAATATCAACTTTAAATGTCAATCATAGATTTGATATTCTTATTTTTTTTTAGGTTCCCTTTTTGGGATCATAGTACTACTGAAAATGAAAATATAAAACATAAATACAATTCAAAGTGAATAAAGAAAAAGCCAATTTTGAAGTCCCATTTTAAAATAAAAAATAATGAATAAAAAATTTTGTAGGTAAAGTTATACCGATCACTTTAAATCAGTATGTTTGGTTTCAATTTTCTGAAAATTGAGTGTAGACATGCCCTCGTGGGCCTCAATGCTACAGTTCGGACTCGATTTGTGTCGGTTCTTAATCTGATCTCGCAATGTGCAATGCAAGACTGATAAATCACCAAAGATTCCAAATCTGGCAAATCGTTTATGAAAATAGGTTTTTTTGAATGAAGTGCCAAACATGGACTGCTTTGCCAGATACAGAGTCGCCACCTAAATATTTTTTATAGGGGAATTTAGGAAACCTTGACTCGTTTGCCTAAGGCCACGTATCCGTCATCACCAAAGTTACCTCGGCTCGGGAACTTGGGTACGATTGGGGAAGGTCAGCTATGAGCACCCCCGCTCGCCCGATCAAAGATCGGCCTCTACTAACCATGATATCTTGTTTTGAAAACGTTATGTGCTCTTATTCCGGTTATTGGCCTAGATTTATTATGTGATGCACACAACACAAAAGTATAGACTAGATCGCTTAATTTGGAACAAAGCATTGCATATCCGTTCGTTTGGAAAATGGTTTGGAATTTGCTACTCGCGAGTAGGCTAAAACACGGATTTCAATGAGTTGTTCCAACTCAAACAATCCAACTTTCACCCACAGGCATTCAGGCAGTTTATATCACATAAGCATATAGCGACATGGTAAGCATGCTGTTATGTTAACATTCACACTCATGCGAGATGCTAAAGCATAAAAAGCTTATCGAGTACTCCGAGCCAAAACAAAGAACTTGTTAGCAATCAATGTATGATCCAAGTCCATGTTAAGTGGCTAATGCATCGCATACAAAATGCAACTAGAATAGGCTCGGCTAATCCTAGTATGGCATGTGGAATGTAACAAATAACACGTATTCAAGTTAGATTTGAAATACTATGCAGTTAGCATGATACGCCGAGCCCGATGCGTGCGATACAAAAAGAATAGATGCACGCATGCATAGCATGAGGATGCTAAATGAAATATGCCCTAATACTAACCATCAAAAGCAGGTAAGTAAAAGGGAGAAAGAAGTGGGGATTGGAAGACATGCATCACACGCACGCACGCTTATTACAAATTCGCCCTCGCTCGGAGGGACCGAAAGAATAATACAATTTAATCAACTAACAAGCTAATTAAATAGTTACAAACCAATTAACTAGTTAAGCAAATTAACTAAGCTAATAAAGCGATAAAACAAGCTCGGGAAGAGGGTCCAACGCACGTATGCCCGGCTCCGCTCAGAAATCCACCATCATGCACAAGCTGCCTCTGTCTTCACTGTTTTCCTCCTCTGAAGACTGCCCAAGTCCCAAGGAACACTCTCTGAACACTGGAGAATGCCACCGGCCATAAGGAATGGTCACCGGCCATAGAGGAGTGGTCATCGACCATTTGTATAGCTCTCGGCTAAAAATGTTTGGTCGGTCGGCAGTAGAGATGGTCGGCCGACCATGTATGCCTGCAAAAACCTGTTTTGACAGCAACAGAGGGCAAAACATGGCATGGCAATGCATTTCAAGCAATGTTTGCACCAACCACACTCCTTATCATATTCATGACTCAAAGGAGTTTGGTGCTCGGCCCTCGGACCACCAATCACGCATTCCAATGCGTGATGGCCAAAGGGGCCAAGTTGTGCATTTTGATTTCAAATGTAATGCAAACCGAACAAACACATAAGATCCAACCTCCATCATGGTGATTCAAGATGCAAGGCATGCATGCAAGATGCAATGCAACCTAGGCATGCGAGCTAAGTATGCACTATGAACATGAGGGCAAGCAATGCAAACATGCAACATGGACAACACACAAACATGTAACAACATGTTAAGTGGCTAAAAGGAGGGAATACATGCCAAATGTATTACAACCTAATCATGCAACAACATGTCATGTAGCTCAAGCAATGCAACAAGATGCAATTACACATGGCATGCGACACAAGGTAAAATGGAGCAAGCATGCGACAATATGCAAGGCATGCATGCAATACCATGGTGGGATGGACTTACACTAACATGGGTAGCTCTCAAGCATGCCAAAATCAGTGGCCAAATGCCAAGGAAATGAGGGCCAAAGCACATGCAAATATGCATGCAAACATGGTCCAACACTTAGGCATAAAGAAGCAACTTTTAAGCACACTTAAAAAGGGATGAACAAGGGCAAATAGCATGCATATAATGCTCTGAAAATTGTGTTAGAAAAGGGTGCCAAACCAACTTAACAAGACAAGCATAGCATGCAATAATGTCCAAAACTCAAGGCAAGCCAAGGGGCTTAAACCATGGCCATGCCAACCAAGCCTCAAAGGGCCAAGGGGACTCAAAACCACCGCAAGGCAAACCAAAACAAGGTCAAGGGCACACCTAGATGGCATCTAAATGGCCTAAATCTAAAGGCATGCAAAATGAACCAATCATGGAGCATAACACACAAACCTTTTGAAACATCAACGGAGCCATAAATGCAAGTATACAAGCATGCTATACGGACTGAAATGACATGGTAAGTGGTTCCAAACCACTGAAACAAAGCAAGTAAAGCATGCTAGAGGGGTCAACACTCAAGGCTCACAAGGGGAATTGCATGGTAGCTATACAAAGCAAAGCATGGATGACCCGAGAAACCAAAAATAGACCTCAAGCATACTAAAACATGCATAAAAGCTTCACAATGCTAAGCCAAAACAAGTAAGCATGATAGTCTAAATGCTAGGCACATGTTAAGGCAATTCATGGCATTACAAGACAAGTATGCAAGGCAAGCATGGTGTGTCTAAACCAATTAAAAACAGTGCTATATCATGCCAAAATAAGCACAAATAACACTTAAGACATGGCCAACATGAACTCAAGAATGGTGCTCACACATGAGGCAAAAATGACACATTTTGAAGACAACAAGGAGAGGGGATGGCCCTTTCCTTCTTAGAACCTCAAACCACCATCCTCACCACTGAAATCCCTCAAGATTTTAGTGGTGAGGAGGCCCAAACAAGGTGGTCCCGGAGCTCACCAAAATAGCACAAAATGGGGGCCAAACAAGGCCTAAGAGGGGTCAAACAACCGCAAACACCAAAACAACCTTAAACAACTATTTTAAGCAAGTAAAAATAGAAATTTTGTATGTTATACACTAAGCTCAAAAACAGATGCAAGGTAGGCAAAAAGACTATGCAAAAATGGGGTATTTAAAGGTAACGTTCTTACCCTTGTAGACCCCTTCAAGGATGGAGCTCCAGCAGCCTTCCTTAGCTCAAAACTAGCTCAAGAACTCTGAAAATCACTCCTTAGTATCTCAGTAGCTAAAGGAAAGTGTAACACTAGGTGTTCGTGTGTGAAACTATGAACAAAACACCTTAAACACCAAAGAGAGGGAGATATAGAGATAGAATAGACACAAGACTCAAACCCTAATCTCAGACCTCTCTCTTGAACTTTTTTGGAACCTTTGAGGAGGGAGGAGAGGCCCTCCCTTTATAGAGGATCACTCTTGCAAAGCTTACAAAACAAGCTAAGCAGGAGTGAAATCCCTCCATACACGTGTATGGAGGGGGTGCAAAGTGTATGCCAGCTAGCACAGCTGGTATAAAAATATCTGCAAAAGCAGATGCACAGTGGTCGGCCAGCCAAAAATGGCAAATTGACCAAATACATGGTCGACCGGCCAAAAATAGTGCCAGCCGGCCAAACATTTGGCCGATGGCAACAAAACAGTGGCCGGTGGCCTCAAGCCATGGCCGGTAAGGTGTGGGGATGGCCAACAAGCCATTTCCTGCCCTTCAAAAGCAAAACACAAGTGTTTGGTGCAAAATAAAACACAAAACAGTCGAGTCGAGAGGTCTTGAGGCAAGGCGCGTGGCCGAGACCTCCTGGAACTCAAGGCGAACACAAACAAGGATGATCACCTAGTGTTCAAACGGTGACGTCCAAGTCTCAAGGACGGTCAAAAATGGGGTGTCTACAGTTGCCCCTCTTTGACAGAACTCGAAAGTCATAACAATGATGGGAGTGAATGTCAAAGCCCAGAGACGACCCATTTTTGATGAGGTCGAAGACTTAGACAAAGCATACAAGCTACAGACAAAGATATGCGCCCAAAGGCAGGGGCAAAATGCAAAACAATGCATAAAGCTGAGCATAACTTATGATCATGCAAAGAAAGCTGTAACGAAGCAAATCATGCAACAGTTTTAAGCAATCAAACACAAATCCAACTACATTACAATGCAGAAAGGATGTAAGAGAATTATGTAATTCTTGCTACGTTTCACGCGGAGAATACAATACCTGTGCAGTTCGTCTGGTCGTGCCAGCTTTAAATGGACTGTATATACAATATCGTGCCTGAAAAAGAGAGAAACTTAACAGGTACAATATTGTTAGCAACATGCATGACAATGCAAGTTAAGACTGCGTAACAACGCAAGTGAAAGAGTGCATGACAATGCAACCTAAGGGCGACACATAATAATGTGGAATGGATGCAAAATGATAATGCAATATGTACAAAACTATGTATAAACAATGCAAATGATATGCAATGCAATCGAATCATGATCAAATCATGAGTGGTTCAAAAACCACACAAATGTCATAAAGATGATGGAGATGCAAAGTCTGTCTACCATAGAAAAGGTGCCGCAACCCTCAAACCACAATACCAGCAGTGGAATAGGCGCGTACACATGCGGAACTATGAGTGATGTAGACGGAACACAAGAATAAGTAATTGGGTGGAATGACATAAGTGAGGCATGCTTTGCTTAGAAAAGCTTATGATCCTAAATGCTGGATGTAATCGAACTACACTACAATGCAGTATATACAGTGGATATGGCGCGCGACCAAAACATATCTTGCCTAGGAAAAACATGGACATATACAAACCTTGTTTAACACAGAAACGGTGCCATCACCCACAACCCTAGGTGCGTACACATAATATCATAACTGTGCTTCAACACGAGAAGTATGGGCACATACCAGACCAAACTCAACATGGAAAGGTGCAAGCCATTGATGGATGATGCAGTAAATGCATGCAAACTGGGATGCAATATATACAATATGCATGTAAACTACGATGCGGTATATACAATATGCATGTAATGGATATTTACAATGGGATCTGTTGGGGAGAATGCAATGGATGCAGTGGAAAAGGCATGCGGCCAAAATACATTTTGCCTAGAAAAGGCATGGACACATACCAACCATGTTTAACACGGAAACGGTGCTGTCACCCTCAACACTGGGTGCGTACACAAAATTCTCAGAACCGTGCTTCAACGCGAGAAGTATGGGCACATACCAAACCAAGCTCAACATGGAAAGGCGCAAGTCGTAGATGGAGGTGATGCAGTGAATGCATGCAAGCTACAATGCAATATATACAATATGCACTGGATACTATGTACAATGCTATGTATAATGAATGTATGTAAATGCCATATTTACAGTGACGCATGACATATGCACTATTTACAATGTATGCGTGACATATGCAATATATGTACAATGAAATGCATGACATATGCATGTTGTTTTTGTTGTTTTTTTTTTTTTTTTGGAATGCATGCAAAGTGCAAATGATGCATTTTTTTTTTTTGTGTTTTTTTTTTGAAATGCATGCAAATGCAAATGATGCATGTTTTTTTTTTTGTTTTTTTGAAATGCAAGCAAATGCAAATGATGCAAATGCGTGACAACGCACGTCTTTTGAGATGCATGACAATGCACATGAGGTTGAATGCATGACAACGCATGTCTTTCGAAATGCATGACAATTCATGTGAGGTTGAATGCGTGACAACGCATCTCTTTCGAAATGCATGACAATGCATGTGATCTTAAATGCGCGACAATGCATGTCGCTCGGAATGCATGACAATGCATGTGAACTCGAATGCGCGATAATGCGCGTCGCTTGATATGCATGACAATGCATGTGAGGTGCGCATGACGATGCGACTTAAAGAATGCGCATACTAATGCAAGTATGACATGCGCATGACAATGTGAGATGTGTGCATAACGATGCGAGTAAAATGACGTATAACCAACGCGCGTTTCACGACAAAACGTTGTAACGTATGCATGTGGGGCAACTTTCGAATCTCGCAAGAGACAAAAAGGATACAAAAAGGATACACCTCGCACGTATTCGAGTGCTACGCACAGAAGACACGGCACAGAGACTGGTTAAGCTTCGGAAATGCATTTTCTTGCACTGTGTTGAGAAATGATGGCCCTAAACCACATACTTGACCCAAACAAGGGTGTAGGAGGCTCACCGGCCATGAGGGGAGTCCACCGGCCACAAAATAAGGCCACCGGCCATTTATTTGGCCGACCGGCCAACAATATGGCTGACCGGCCAAAAGTGCCTGTTCGAGGCAGTTTTGACATTTCGACCGTGGGTCTTTAAATATAGGGTTTGAAGCCCTATTTTTCACCTCCCACAAACTCGAAAACTCTTGCCTTCTCTCCCTAGGTGATTTTTCAACCCTAGATCCATGCTTTTGTCACGTTTTAGAGCCCGTTTCGTCGTTCGATTCGCGAACTCCTTTGTGTTTTGAATACTTTGAACCGAACAAAACTTCGTTTCGGCGTCTTTTTCTCGATCCTCATCACTTGGGGTTCATTTCCCTCGAATTTACCTTGATTTCTGTGCCTTTTCTGCACCCCGACCTTTCCGGCCATTTTTCACCCTCTCGGGGTTGACTTTTCGATTGACTTTTCATATTCTCACCCCGTTTTCACTCTTCCGGCCATTTTCACACCCTTTTCGGCATGGCGGATGATATTCTACGAGGCGGGACTCCCCCGGAGCAGGAGATGGACCCTGAGGCCGAGCTCTTGCCCTTGAGTGTTCGACCGTTCGATCCAGCGGCCTACAGGCCGGCGATCCATGTGCTGCCTCCCGACGGCATTCGCCACTTTAGCAGCTTCGCGAGGGGTGTGGCGCCGGAGCTCTTACTGCATGAGCTGGAGTCACATCTGTCCTTCGGCACCTCCGAGGTACACTCTTCTCTGTTTCATTTTATGCAAAGTAGAATGTATAACTGCAATAGTCGATTTTGCCTTTCAATTGTTTAACTTGGATACACCGATATACCGTATGCTGTAGTTGACTGTGAACATGTTTGCACCTGATATTTGTTTGAATCTAAGCATGTGCACTGACACTGTATTCTCACTGAACCACCCAAACACACTGACACATCGTACGCTGTAGTTAACTGTGAGCACACCGGCACCTGATATCTGTTTGGATCTGAACACGTGCACACACGCTATATCTGTACTAAACTACGCGAAAACACTGACACATCATATGTCATAGTTCACTGTGAGCACACCGGCACCCGATATCTGTTTGAATTTGAACATGTGCACACATGATGTATTTCATTGACTTTGAGCATTTTCAACACTGTATTCGTAACGCCACTTCGCGACTGTTTGTTTTGACCACAGGGAGATTCTCATGCCGTCCGGGGGTATGGGAACGTCACCGCACGAGGTTGGTACATGGAGTTACCTGACGCGGTTCGTCACATCATCAACCGAGCTGGTTTCGAGACTTTTTGCATGGGGCTCTTGCGCCTTACTGCGAGCAGGCCGCTTGCTGCATTGGCGGAGAGGTGGTGGGACACCACCGACTCCTTCCACTTCTTTGCCACGGGAGACATGGTGATGACTCCCTTCGACTTCTCGATGCTTACTGGCATTGGGGTAGGAGGTGATCCGATCCCCTTCGACACAGACATGAATGAGTGGGAGGCTGCCCAGGTGCACCTGCTTGGCATCTTACCATCTCTTGCTCGTCCGGGATTCGTGCGATATTCTTGGTTCGAGGCTTATTTTCGGATTCAGGTGCCGACCACTCAGGAGGAGGAGGAGCAGTATGCTCGCGGCTTCTTGATGTTCCTGCTAGGGACCACTTTGTTCGCCGACCGGGCGAACACCGTGCCCGTTTTCTTGCTAAGCGCATTGGTTGACGTGACTAGGATCCATGGCTACAACTGGGGTGGCGCAGGCTTGGCCACAGTCTTTGGCTATATGAGCTCGTCCTCTCACCTCAGTGGACAGCTGCTCGGAGGCTAGTGGCAGGCTTGGGAGGTATGTCTTCTCCTTCTGTTTTTCATTTTTGCTTTACATTCTTTGTATTCTGTACACTGCACACACTGCACAATACACTGCACATACCACTTTCTGCTTTATCTGCATACTGCTTTATTTGATAATTGTACTGACATCTGTTCTGTCATACTGTAGTTGTGGGTATATGCCTACTTCCCTAGGCTTGCCCCAGTGCCAGAGGAGGAGATGCCCCCTATGATCCCGTTCTCCCACTGCTTCGACGTGAGGTGCGAGCGAAGGCCTCAGGAGTCTTTCATATTCTTCTGTTGCTATTTCGATTCCATCTCCACTGCAGAGGTATGTCAAACATTACGATTCATTTAAGCTTCGCTTTGCATTGTATTTTCAATAGCAGTAGATAACGAACTGTATTTTGTTTACAGATCAACTGGCAGCCATGGGCCTCCTTGCCCATCACGGTACGGGATCGGTATGCTGGTGCCCGAGAGACGGCCCAATTCAGAGTCTTACTGGAGAACCCGTCTGCCGCGCCTGGTACTTGGGGGAGCACTTCTTGCTACAGACGCTAGGCGTGCCAAAGCAGGCAGTTCTGCGGCCACCTCCTACTAATATGAGGCATACCGAGAGGTACACTCTCGAGGAGATGGCTGATTACACGATCGGCTGGGATGCGGAGGGCTTTAGGGGCGAGGGCGACTACGCAGAGTACGTCCGGACCTATATTATGCGGCCTTTGAGCAGTGGCCGTCGAGTTGAGCGATAGAGGCCCACGGCGCCGACAGCTAGGGCAGGAGTGGGAGCAAGAGCATCGAGGATGGCTCGGGTCCGTGGCAGGAGTGGGACTCGGAGAGGACGGGGGGCTAGTTGGCCAGTACTGCCCACGACGATGACATGCCGAGGGCAGGGTGAGGAGACTTACCAGATCCCCATCGCTCCCCCTCCGACTGATCACGAGCTAGTCAGATTCTACGACTTGCCTCCGGTATGTACTATTGTATTTTACATCTTGCACTGTCATTTCATTTCACTTCATTTGATATTACGCAGAATACTGATGTTTCTAACACTTTTGCAGGCTTCCTCCGAGTACACTCGCCAGTCCCTGGAGTTGATCGCCTCTGTGATGGGGTTGCTCCAGCAGAGCCTCGATCTGCTGACCATCTATGGCATTTCGGTAAGTTCCTTCAACCGCAGTCTCGAATTTTACACAATCTGATGCATCGCACTATTAACACAACACTCGATATACGGCTCTCACGGCATCTGATACACTGCATCCCACAGACTGTTCATAGCATTACTCACGGTATTCATACACTGCACTCAGTCACTGCATTCTGTACCGACATACTGCTCATAACATTCATACACTGTACTCATACACTGCATTTTGTACTGATACACTGCTCATAACATTCATGCTCTGTTTTGCGTAGTATATTGATGCTTTTGCCATTTGCGCGTTTCAGCCTCCATTCAAGGTTCCTGCTATAGGAGGTGCTCCAGCTGGGCCTTCTATTCCGGCTCAGGGAGGAGGGCGAGGAGGCACAGTATATCTTCGCACCAAAGCGGGGCGTACTCATGTTGAGGGTAGCTCTCGGGCACCATTTCCCGATGATGATGAGTCCGAGGCAGAGACAGAGGTGGAATCAGAGGCAGAGTCATCCGAGGAGGAGACCGGGGATGACTCGGGCTTGGGCTCAGATGATGGTGCTGATGATGATGCTCCTGGACCTTCGTCTAGGAAGAGGACGAGGACAGACTCTCGTGCCTGAGGCCATTTGACATTGATCCAGACTTTTACTGCTTTTCTTCTTTTGTTTTGTTCAGACATTTTCCTTTTTAGCTAGTAGTTTGAGTACTTTGTACTGCCGCATGCAGGTTTTTGTTTCCTCCAAAGCTATGTACTTGAAAAATGATGAAATGAAACAAACTTTTTGTCTGAAAAAGTGTTGCATTTGTACATCACATCGCATCGCATCATATTACACTTCAATGTAAATGAGATCGATCTCCTGTCCGAAAATCAAACACTTATATTGTAATAACCAGATAATGAAACGGCCAACAGCAAAACAACTCAAACAACCTACTGCTCATTCTGAACACACAGCCCATAACACAACACTTGGTTCAATCTGCACACAGCTCATACAACGCACTGCTCATTCTGAACACATAGCCCATAACACAGTATTCAGTTCATTTGCACATGGCCCATTATGAACAAACAATTCAATCTTGAAAAGACGGGATACAAATGTGGAATCTGTTGAAGCTGAAACACACTCAGATGCAATCCGGAACCCATATGTTCACTGTTTCCAAGTGACCCAGGTTGAACCCCTGGGGTTTTACAAAAGAACCAAATCATGTTTTGCACAAATGTGGAGAATGACACAGCACTCTGAGCACACAAAATGATTTTAGAAAAGGGTTTTCAACCGGGTATTAAGCCTACGACTGAACACAGCGAACAAAAAGACTCAACAACGGAAAAATGAAAGGTAAATGACCTAAACACAACGAGACACGCTCGAATACGATTCCAAACAAGAATCGAGACAAATAAAGCAAAAGACACGACACACAGACGTGTTACGAAGACAAAAGACCTCTCAAATCACGAGGAGCCAGTTTCTACGGGTATTGTTTCCCATCCCTTCTGATTTGTGACTCTCACATCACTCGGCCCTCAGGCTCGGTTTTTTTTTTTTTTTTTTCAAAACCCTTTTGCTCACTTTTCTCTCGACTTACGTCTCTCTATTCTTTAATCTCTCATTTTTCATCCCTCCTCAGATATGGTCGGTGGATAAACAAGAGGTAGTGGGTTCATGCCCAACACTGTTAGCTCACAGCTATTTTTTTTTTTGGTGGCGTTTAGTCGACGCTCTAGCTGAGGGAATGGAGTATCTTGATCCATTCCGATTCGTGCTTCGCACTTGGTTTGATACCTCGCTGCTCGGAGGATGTTAAGAGCTCTCAACCCTTTGTTGTTAACCTCAGTTGTGTCCTTTGTTGGCAGGTAGAGTGCCCTTCTGGCAAGAATATCGACGACGAGGGAAAGACAGAACACCTGATTCAACTGCGCCCCTAGTTCATCATTTTGACCATTTTTTGTTTTCGTTTTCTACTAAAACAATTTTGACTAACATGAGAGTTAGATTAACACACTTGTTCGATTTTTGATTTGAAAATAATGCAAGTCAGGCCATGAGCACTGAAAATTTTCCTTTTTTGGGTCCAAGAAAAGGTCCAGTTTTGGAAAATAAAATAATTTTCGAGAAATTAGTCAACCTCAGTAAAAATTTTCAAAAACTATTTTTGCAAATGGTCAATGCTCAACAAGCGCAGAACTTACTCTCGAGATGCACAACCTCAGATCGGAGGCAATGGAAAATTGCCCCTTGTCTGGATGGCACTGTATGGCAACGAAAAGTTGCCCATGGTTTGAATGGCGACTCATGGAAACGGAAAGTTGCCCCTTGTCTGGATAGCGCCGTGGCATTTTGTAGTCAATCCTCATTAGCAATGATCACGACCGAACTCTCGGATATAGAGAAGACGAAGATGGTCAAAACCAATATATGGACACAGTCACTTTGAAAGTGTTGGTGGCTGGACTTCAGGATGAAGCTACGTACGTATCCCAAACATGGGAATCAAGCCTTACGTAGTTCCGGTTGTCACAACTGAACTAATCGGATTCAGAGAAGGCAGGGATGATCAAAACCATTACATGGACACACTCGATTTGGAAGTGTTTGTGGCTGGACTTCAGGATGAAGTTCCCTACGTATCCCAAACATGGGAATCAAGCCTTACGTAGTTTCGGTTAAGGTACACTCATGTATTAACCCTCACCACGCTCTAACTTTTGCCAAGGTCGCCCTTCTGGGTTTTCAACCTTGTGAGCTTTGTTCTTCTTTTCTTTTCAATTCTTTTCATTTCTTTTCTTTCTTTTTTCTTTTTCACCTTTTCTTTTTTTTTTTGCATTTTTCTCTTTTTTTGTATTTTTCTCTTGCTATAACTTTTTCCTGGGTTGCCCTTCCGGGTTTTCGGCCCAGCGAGCCTCTCAAAGGGTAAAAGTGTAACAAGTCCATGCCAAATGGTTTTTTGAGATCCTGAAGTGATCTGAATCCAGGAGAATAGCTGTTGTATTAATTTGCAGAAGGATCCATCTTCGGCTCTTCGAGCACATCGGACATTTTTGCCCCTAGTTTGAGGGGTGCTTCTGATTTAGCTTCGCAAGTTTCTTCTGATGAGGTCTAATCTTCTTGATCTTACTTTGGTGCCTCTTGTTCGAGGGTCGCTTCAATTCTGGCCACACATGCCTCTCATTGCGGTTGACTATTGATCATTCTGAATCCCAATTCAAGGTTTGAAAGTGAGGGGTCGAGTCTCAGAGCTGAGAGCGATCCTAAGCTGCACAATCTCAAGAGCGATTCCACACAGGTTTTCGCAGGACTGTGCAAAACATTTTGTTTTTGAAAGTTTTTAAGGAAGCGACAAATCGCTCGCACTAAAGATAGTGTGGAACCAATCTGGATCAAGCCAAGGTCCTTCTCAGTACTCATGTTAACAAACATGATTTCCTTCATTAAGGGCTTAGCATGCCTCTCTTTCTCTCAATTGATCAAATTTTGCAAAACCCGAGGAATTCCTTCCTCTTCGTTTTCATCACCACAGTATAAAAAAAAGTTTCGAAAAACTTAGGTCAATACAATGACTTATAGGCACAAAAGAGCAGGTAAAATGCGCTGTCATTTCATTCTAAACTTGCTGGCACAACAGGCTCAAAGTAGCAATAGGCACGGAAACATGATAGCCGCAGCTGTTTCATTCGGATTTCCTAGGTTGCAACTGGCTCCACAACAGAGACAGACTCAAAAGAAAGTAAAAGATAATTACAAAAACATGATATCCGAGGCAACAACCCTGGAATCACCTGATTTCTATATAATGGGACTGACTCCATATAACAAGACAGACCCTTAAGCAAAAAGACTGACTCAAGACAATGAGACAGACTCAAAACAAAACCAAAGAACTGGCTCAACACCCAAGCCAAAATTACAAAAAAAAAAACAGCATTCGCAAATGCTTAAAACAGTGCGTGCCAGACGCCACATCTGAGATACACCGAATGCCGCCCGCAGGTGGTCCAACTTCTGATCATATACTCGCAGTATCCTCGAAATCTAACAACTCAACAGTGACAGACTTTGCTGAGGTGGGTGGGAGGATGACCTCATTGTCGATCAAATCTTGCACTTCGTGACGAAGACGAAAACAGTTGTCGGTGCAATGACTGGTTTGCTGGTGGTACGCGCAGTACAAGGCGGCATCATGTGTGGGAGGGAGATTCTTCGGGAGAGGCCTAGGCTCAAGGGGTTTAAGGTTCCCCCTTTCGGCAAGGATCTGGAGCGCCCTAGACAAAGGCATGTAGAGTGCGTGGAAGACTCTGCGCCCTCGGGGTAGATACTTCGAAGTTTGCTGACTTTTGCCGAACGCACTGGCAAAAGGATCGGCAGATGCCGCCTTGACTTTCTGATCCTTTCCTGGTGTAGGGTTGGGATTGGAGGGAACTGTTTTGGTATGACGGGGCCTATCCCGATTTTTTGTCCGGTTGGAACTCCGCTCGGTTGGAACGGGGAAAGCATCATCTACAGTTTTAGCCACCACTGCGAATATTTGCTGTTTACTCAGTCCCCCGGCTTTCAAAGCCTCGACTACCCACAGCAGTTGTTCAACGGGATCAACACCTGTTCCCACTTTATTCTTACCTTTGGCCTCAGCTTGATTGAGGGTTTGGGTTGCTCCAACAGAGCGGAACTCGGTTGTTGTTGACACGTCATGTCCATAGCTTGAGACAGCCTCAGGTTGGCTGAGCTCGATCATAATTCGCCCCAGTAGCGGGGGCTCCTGCGGTACAAAATTCCCAGCGTAGGATGGGGTTGGTGGCGAAGACGACATTCCGTAGGCGAGATTAGCCACAGATCGCTGAAGATCACCAATCATTCCCATCAATTCAAACGTGGTGGGCTCATGAGCTTGATACAACTATAGTTCACAAATCGGGCGCGCGGCAGGCGACCTGGGTGGGTGCGGTATTTCAACATTTGTCTCATCCCGCAAGATGTTTCCTTGGTCTGATGCGACTGTCATAACCACTATTTCCTCTGAACTTTGGGTCATCATAAGTCCACCTGAACTGAACGGAGATGGTGGATCAGATGTCTGTCTTGCCTCAGCAAAGGAGACCATTGGCTATTCTGTACTAACTCTCTGAACTAAAAGAGAAAACACGCAGTATTTCGGCCCAATCAGAACAGACACAAGCATAGCTGAGTAACTGTACTCTACTACTGATCACTGTTTCCCAAAATTATTGCCCTGAAAACTGAATCTGATACCCGTAGATATAACTGATTCTCAAATTCCGATACTGATGCCCTCAGGCCTGATATTCAGACTTGCAAACTGGTATATGCATTCCCTGTAGAGGTCAACTAAAAAAGCACATAACAAGCAAGCAAGAGCCAAAACACCCCTATGTTGGGGTAGGGTTTCCCTGTCCTATTTTGTCGGGAGCTAGGGTTTCACTATGCACGCAGCAGTTTCAAACAACCTATGATCGGTAACAACCTGTCCTAGTTTGGAATGGTCACTATGGATTCCGAATATGCACTAGGTCGAATGGTCAAAAGGGTGCCTCGGTGACAACCGGGGTTTGTGTTCCCATCGTGGCAAAGCCCGTAACTGGTCAGCCTTATGGCACATTTCTCGAAGCGAGCCTCCGGCAAACCATTCAAGAATAGCAGACGGCAAACACTGTGACTTGGGCGCACCAATGCACTTGCAATGCAAAGAAACACATAAGTGTAATCAAAACAAGATATCATGAGTTCGAGTCAAGCTCTCTAATCTCCCTAGAAGAGTCGCCAGAAACTGTAGATGCGCCCTCGTAGGCCTCAATGCTACAGTTCAGACTCGATTTGTGTCGGTTCTTAATTTGATCTCGCAGTGTGCAATGCAAGACTGATAAATCACCAAAGAGTCAAAGTCTGGCAAATCGTTTTTGAAAACAGGTTTTTTTGAAAGAAGTGCCAAACATGGACTGCTTTGCCAGATAGAGAGTCACCACCTAAATATTTTTTCTGGGGGAATTTAGGAAACCCTGACTCATTTGCCTAAGGCCATGTGTCCGTCATCATCAAAGTTACCTCGGCTCGGGAACTTGGGTATGATTGGGGAAAGTCAGCTATGAACACCCCCGCTCGCCCGATAAAAGATCGGCCTCTACTAACCATGATATCTTGTTTTGAAAACGTTATGTGCTCTTATTCCAGTTATTGGCCTAGATTTATTATGTGATGCCCACAACACAAAAGTATAGACTAGATCGCCTAATTTGGAACAAAGCATTGCATATTCGTTCGTTTGGAAAATGGTTTGGAATTTGCTACTCGCGAGTAGGCTAAAACACGGATTTCAATGAGTTGTTCCAACTCAAACAATCCAACCTTCACCCACAGGCATTAGGCAGTTTATTTCACATAAGCATATAGCGACATGGTAAGCATGCTGTTATGTTAACAATCACACTCATGTGAGATGCTAAAGCATAAAAAGCTTATCGAGTACTCCGAGCCAAAACAAAGAACTTGTTAGCAATCAATGTATGATCCAAGTCCATGTTAAGTGGCTAATGCATCGCATACAAAATGCAACTAGAATAGGCTCGGCTAATCCTAGTATGGCATGTAGAATGCAACAAATAACACGTATTCAAGTTAGATTTGAAATACTATGCAGTTAGCATGATACGCCGAGCCCGATGCGTGTGATACAAAAAGAATGGATGCACGCATGCATAGCATGAGGATGCTAAATGAAATATGCCCTAATACTAACCATCAAAAGCAGGTAAGTAAAAGGGAGAAAGAAGTGGGGATTGGAAGACATGCATCACACGCACGCACACTTATTACAAATTCGCCCTCGCTCGGAGGGACCGAAAGAATAATACAATTTAATCAACTAACAAGCTAATTAAATAGTTACAAACCAATTAACTAGTTAAGCAAATTAACTAAGCTAATAAAGCGATAAAACGAGCTCGGGAAGAGGGTCCAACGCACGTATGCCCGGCTCCGCTCGGAAATCCACCACTTTGCACAAGCTGCCTTTGTCTTCACTGTTTTCCTCCTCTGAAGACTGCACAAGTCCAAAGGAACACTCTCTGAACACTGGAGAATGCCACCGGCCATAAGGAATGGTCACCGGCCATAGAGGATTGGTCATCGACCATTTGTATAGCTCTTGGCCAAAAATGTTTGGTCGGTCAGCAGTAGAGATGGTCGGCCGACCATGTATGCCTGCAGAAACCTGTTTTGACAGCAGCAGAGGGTAAAACATGGCATGGCAATGCATTTCAAGCAATGTTTGCACCAACCACACTCCTTATCATATTCATGACTCAAAGGAGTTTGGTGCTCGGCCCTCGGACCACCAATCGTGCATTCCAATGCGTGATGGCCAAAGAGGCCAGGTTGTGCATTTTGATTTCAAATGTAATGCAAACTGAACAAACACATAAGATCCAACCTCTATCATGGTGATTCAAGAGGCAAGGCATGCGTGCAAGATGCAATACAACCTAGGCATGCAAGCTAAGTATGCACTATGAACATGAGGGCAAGCAATGCAAACATGCAACATGGACAACACACAAACATGTAACAACATGTTACGTGGCTAAAAGGAGGGAATACATGCCAAATGTATTACAACCTAATCATGCAACAACATGTCAAGTAGCTCAAGCAATGCAACAAGATGCAATTACACATGGCATGCGACACAAGGTAAAATGGAGCAAGCATGCGACAATATGCAAGGCATGCATGCAATAACATGGTGGGATGGACTTACACTAACATGGGTAGCTCTCAAGCATGCCAAAATCAGTGGCCAAATGCCAAGGAAATGAGGGCCAAAGCACATGCAAATATGCATGCAAACATGGTCCAACACTTAGGCATAAAGAAGCAACTTCTAAGCGCACTTAAAAAGGGATGAACAAGGACAAATAGCATGCATATAATGCTCTGAAAATTGTGTTAGAAAAGGGTGCCAAACCAACTTAACAAGACAAGCATAGCATGCAATAATGTCCAAAACTCAAGGCAAGCCAAGGGGCTTAAACCATAGCCATGCCAACCAAGCCTTAAAGGGCTAAGGGGACTCAAAACCACCCAAAGGCAGACCAAAACAAGGTCAAGGGCACACCTAGATGGCATCTAAATGGCCTAAATCTAAAGGCATGCAAAATGAACCAATCATGGAGCATAACACACAAACCTTTTGAAACATCAAAGGAGCCACAAATGCAAGTATACAAGCATGCTATACAGACTGAAATGACATGGTAAGCGGTTCCAAACCACTGAAACAAAGCAAGTAAAGCATGCTAGAGGGGTCAACACTCAAGGCTCACAAGGGGAATTGCATGGTAGCTATATAAAGCAAAGCATGGATGACCCGAGCAACCAAAAACAGACCTCAAGCATACTAAAACATGCATAAAAGCTTCACAAAGCTAAGCTAAAACAAGTAAGCATGATAGTGTAAATGCTAGGCACATTGTGGACGCGCCCCGCGTGAGGGCCTCACCCCACAGTTTGGGCTCGATTTGTGTCACGGTTCTTAATCTTGAACCAAAGAGTCCAAATCCGGCAAATCGTTTTGAGAAAACAGATTTTTAGAAAAGAAGTGCCAAACATGGACTGCTTTGCTAGATACAGAGTCGCCACCTAAATATTTTTTAATGGGAAAATTTAAGAAACCCTGACTCGGTGCCAAAGGCCACGTGTCCATCATCACCAAAGTTGCCTCGGCTCGGGAGCTTGGGTACGATTGGGGAAGGTCAGCTATGAGCACCCCCTCTCGGCCGATCCGAAGATCGGCCTCTACTAACCGTGATATCCGTTTTTGAAAACGTTATGTGTTCTTATTCCAGTTAATTAGCTAGAATTACTATGTGATGCGCACAACAAAAAAGTATAGACTAGATTGCCTAATTTGGAACGAAACATTGCATATCCGTTTTTTGGAAAACGCTTTGGAATTTGCTACTCGCAAGTAGGCTAAAAACACGGATTTCAACGAGTTGCTCCAACTCAAACAATCCAACCTTCACCCACAGGCATTCATGCAGTTTATAACACAAAAGCATTTAGCCACATGGTAAGCATGCTGTCATGTTAACATTCACACTCATACGAGATGCTAAAGCATAAAATACTTACAAAGTACTCCGTGCCAAAACAAGAACATGTTAGTAATCATGCGTGACCCTAGTTCATGTTAAGTGGCTAATGCATCGTATACAAAATGTCACTAGAGTAGGCTCGGCTAATCTAGGAATGGCATGTGAAATGCTGCAACTAACAAGTACTCAACTTGGAATTGAAATGCAAGTGCAGTTAGCATGATGTACCGAGCCCGGTGCAGGCAATACTGATGAATGAATGCAAACATGAGAAGCATAAGTATGCTAATTGAAATATGCCGTAAATCTAACCATTGTAAGCGGTTAAATAAAAGGGAAGAAAGACGTGAGGTTGGAAGACATACACACACTCACGCACACTTATTACAAATTTGCCCTCGCTCGGAGGGACCGAAAGAATAATACAGATTAACTAACTCGCAAGCTAACCAATATTATAAACCACCTAATTAATTAACACATTAATTAATCTAATTAAGCAGTAAACAGTCTTGGGATGAAGACCCAATGCAGTGCGCGCTTGGTTTTGCTCGGAAATCCACCACCATGCTCAAGTTGCCTTTGTTTTCCCCGCTCTGCTTCTCTGATGACTGCCAAAGTCTCAGGGTTGCTTCTCTGAGTGCTGTGGAACACCACCGGTTGAGAGGATTGGCCACCGGCCATGGATAATTGTCACCGGCCACAAAGTTGCTCCATCGGCCAAAAATGATGGCCGGTCGGCACTGAAGATGGCCAGCCGGCCAAATCTTCCTGCAAAAACTGGTTTGACAGCAGCATAGGGCAGAACTTGGCATGGTAATGCATTTCAAGCAATGTATGCTCCAATCACACCCCTTATCATATTTATGACTCAAAGGGACATGATCCTCGATTCTCGGACCACCAATCGCGCATTTCCATGCATGATGGCCCAAAGAATCAAGTGTGCATTTTGATATGGAATGCAATGCACATAATCAAACAAATTGAACTCAACCTCTATCACAAGCAATTCAAGAGGCCAAGCATACATGCTAATGCAATGCAACTCTAAGCATGTTGGTTAGTATGCAACATAGACAATGCAAGCAAGCGATGCATGTTAGGCATACAACCTAGGTAAAGAAAGCATGTAAGGCATGAAGCAACGCAACTTACAAGTGCAAGGCACAATGTGGGTGTTTAAGCATGCAAACAAGCATGTGACTTCATTCAATCATGCAATTTCAATCGCGCAACAACTCACTAATATGCTACAACATACAAGAAGAGCATGCAACAAACAAAGGGATGGACTTAAACTAAATTAGGCGACTCTCAAACAAGCCTAAAACAGTGGCCAATGCTATGGAAGTGAGGTCCAACACACACACACATGCACATGTTAATAGGCCAACACTTAAGCACATAAAAAGAAACTTCTAAGCACACTTAAAAGAGACTAAACATGGACAATTAGCATGTACATTAAGCTCTGAAATCATGTTAAATATGATGCCAAATCAATTAAACAGGATAAGCCAAGATATGCAACCAAGATCCAAAACCCAAGGTAAGCTAAGGGAGGCATCAAACTACCCTTAACAAAACTAAACATGGCATGAATTAAATGATCAAAAATAGAGTTTTAACATATTAAAACAAAGCCAACAACACATCTAGATGGCATCTAAATGGCTCAAATCCAAAAGCATGCATAGTTGCCAAAACATGGAGCGTACAACACAAGCTTTCAAGGCATCAAAGAGGCATCAAAGGCAAGCATACACGCATGTCATGGGGACTGAAATGATGCCATAAGTGGTGCCAAACCACTAAAATAAATCAAACAATGCATACTCAACACTTCACATACTTAAAGCCTACAAGCTAACAATGCAAAGGAGCTATGCAATACATGTTATGGTTAACCAAAACAACCAAAAACAAACCTTAAACATGGCAAAACAAGTACAAAAGCTTCACAAAGCTAGGCCAAAAGCATGCTTGAACAAGGGTTAAAACCTAGATGCATGTTAAGGCTACAATATGGCATTACAAGACATGTATGCTAAACAAGCAAGGTGTGTCCAAACCAACTAAAAATAGAGGTATATTATGACATAATAAGCATGAAAATCAGCTAAGGCATGGCCAACACACACTTAGACTAGATGCTCCCTTAAGAGGCAAAAAGGGCCCTTTTCAAGGACAACAAGGAGAGGGGGTGGCCCTCTCCTTCCTAGGACCTCAAGGCACCATCCCATCACTAAAATCCCTCAAGATTTCAGTAGTGAGGAGGCCCAAACACAATGGTCCCGGAGCTCAACCAATATGGCACAAAATGGAGCGTTTCAAGGCTTAAGAGGGGTCAAACAACCCCAAAGCTTAAAGCAACCTTAACCAACTATTTAGAGCACTAAAAGTCAGAACTTTTATATGTTATACACAAAGCTCAAAAATAGATGCAAGGTAGGCAAAAATGCAATGCAAAAATGGGGAATAAAGGGACAAGTTTCTTACCCTTGTAGACCCTCTTCACCAATGGTGGACCAGCTGGTTCTTCAAGCTCAAACCAGCTCCAAAACTCCGAAAACAACCCTCAAGGGCCTCAGCTCCAAGAAAAGGTGTGATGGTGGGTGTTTGTGTGCAAAACTAAGGCAAAAACACTCACAAAACAAAGAGAGAGAGATATATATATAGAGAGATGGAGGACATATGAACCCTAACCCTAAAACTCAAAACCCTCTGAAAATTCTGTCTAAATTGTCTAACCTCTAAAAGAGGGAGAGAAGACCCCCTCTTATAGACAACTTTTGTCTTGTAAAGCTTCCAAAGGAAGCTAACAAGAGGGCAATCCCTCCATACACGTGTATGGAGGGAGTGAAAGTGCATGCCAGCTGCAGAAAAATATCTGCAAAAGCAAATGCACAGTAGCCGGCCGGCCAAACATGCAATTGACCAAAAAAAGATAGCCGGCCGGCCATCTAAAGTGCCGGCCAGCCAAACATTTGGCTGGTGGCAACAAAACATAGCTGGTGGCCTCAAGCCAGGGCCGGTGATGGGTGGGGATGGTCTACAAGCCCTACCCTGCCCCTCAAAGGCAAAACACAAGTGTTTGGTGCAAAACTAGACACAAAACAGTTGAGTCGAGAGGTCCTGAGGCGAAGCGCGCTGCCACGGCCTCCGGGAACTCAACACGAACACAAACATGGATGATCACCGAGTGTTCAAGCGGTGACGTCCAAGTCTTGAGGACGGTAAAAAATGGGGTGTCTACACACATGTTAAGGCAATTCATGGCATTACCAGACAAGTATGCAAGGCAAGCATGGTGTGTCTAAACCAATTAAAAATAGTGCTATATCATGGCAAAATAAGCACAAATAACACTTAAGACATGGCCAACATGAACTCGAGAATGGTGCTCACACATGAGGCAAAAATGACACATTTTGAAGACAACAAGGAGAAGGGATGGCCCTCTCCTTATTAGGACCTCAAACCACTATCCTCACCACTAAAATCCCTCAAGATTTCAGTGGTGAGGAGGCCCAAACAAGGTGGTCCCAGAGCTCACCAAAATAGCACAAAATGGGGGCCAAACAAGGCCTAAGAGGGGTGAAACAACCCCAAACATCAAAACAACCTTAAATAACTATTTTAAGCAAGTAAAAACAGAACTTTTATATGTTATACACTAAGCTCAAAAATAGATGCAAGGTAGGCAAAAAGACTATGCAAAAATGGGGTATTTAAAGGTAAAGTTCTTACCCTTGTAGTCCCCTTCAAGAATGGAGCTCCAACAGCCTTCCTTAGCTCAAAACCAGCTCAAGAACTCTGAAAATCACTCCTTAGTACCTCAGTAGCTAAAGGAAAGTGTAACACTAGGTGTTTGTGTGCAAAACTATGAACAAAACACCTTAAACACCAAAGAGAGGGAGATATAGAGATAGAATAGACACAAGACTCAAACCCTAATCTCAGACCTCTCTCTTGAACTTTTTTGGAACCTTTGAGGAGGGAGGAGAGGCCCTCCCTTTATAGAGGATCACTCTTGCAAAGCTTACAAAACAAGCTAAGCAAGAGTGAAATCCGTGTATGGAGGGGGTCCAAGTGTATGCCAGCTAGCACAACTGGCATAAATATATCTGCAAAAGCAGATGCACAGTGGTCGGCCAGCCAAAAATGACAAATTGACCAAATGCATGGTCGACCGGCCAAAAATAGTGCCGGCCAGCCAAACATTTGGCCGATGGCAACAAAACAGTGGCCGGTGGCCTCAAGCCATGGCCGGTGAGGTGTGGGGATGGCCAACAAGCCATTTCCTGCCCCTCAAAAGCAAAACACAAGTGTTTGGTGCAAAACCAAACACAAAACAGTCGAGTCGAGAGGTCTTGAGGCAAGGCGCGTGGCCGAGACCTCCGGGAACTCAAGGCGAACACAAACAAGGATGATCACCGAGTGTTCAAACGGTGACGTCCAAGTCTCAAGGACGGTCAAAGATGGGGTGTCTACATTGAGTTTTTTGTTTTTTGTGTTTTTTTTAGTGAATAGTTTTAAAAATTTTAAAAGTAAAATATTTGTATTTATAATTTTCTAATAAAGTTAATTTTTTGCATGGATGATCTTTTTTGCGCGGCATACCAGATAGACTATTCGGATTATCGATGCGGGTCCAAATTGAAACCTATAAAAAGTGTATGAAGTGGTATGGAGAAATGATATATCGATCCCGATTTTCCCTCCATTGGTTATTATATTCCGGACTAGGTTCCGTGGTTGTTTATTGTTGTATGTTGCATTTCCATCCTTTAATTCCTTGTGTTTGAGTTTTAGGATGTGTTGTGCAGGTTTGTAACAGGTTGGGTGTGTTTTGAAACAAATGGTTGCGGCCCAGATTTTGGCGTCTTCGCTCGAGCGAGCCTTTTTTCGCTCGAGCGAGCTCTGTGTTTTAGTTCCTTCGCTCGAGCCAGGGTTCCTTTGCTCGAGCGAGAGTTGAGTGATGTGTCTGGTGGCTTGAGCGAGAAGTCTTCCGCTCGAGCTTGCGTCTGCGTCTAGTTTTGGACCTGATGGTTGCATTTCTTGGCTCGAGCGAGCTTTACTTCGCTCGAGCAGCGAGGACTATGCTTTGGGTTTCTTTGCTCAAGCGAGCTTTCCTTCGCTCGAGTGTGCTTCTGGGTTGCAGACCTGAAGCTTCGTATTGTTGGCTCGAGCGAGGCTTTCTGCGCTCGAGCGAGGTTTCTTTGTGTCTGGTCACTTGAGCGACCATTCCTTTGCTTGAGCGAAGCTCAAATATATCATATCGTAGCAGCAGTATCCTTCATCACTTTTTGATCCTCTTTACATCTCAAACCCTTGATCCGACTCTCCCTCTCTCTCTACATACATTCTCTCTACAAATACTCCATGTTCTAGGAGTCTCCTACCCTATTCCCTTTGTATGAAAGGTGGAGCTTAGTGTGGGCTACACTTTGATTCGAAAAACATTGAGTTTGGAGCATCTTGGGTTTTCACCTTCATTTGAGTTTGGAGCATCTTGGAGCATCTCGATTTGGTCTCTTCATTTGAGGTAGGGATAACCTACTCCTTTCTATGAGTTTTGACATAGATATTATGTGTTTTGTATAGATGGTATTGTTTGGGTAACTTGGGAAAGTTAGGGTTTTGGAATTGAAATCATCAAAGAGGGGTTTTCTAATTTTGGGGTTCCAAGTGTATGAGTGGTCCCTAAAATGAAGCTATTGTATATGATTGATGAAATTTGGCCTTAGGTGCAATATTTGAAAAAAAGAGAAAATGCCCTAATTATGTTGAATAATTAATTTGGGGAAATATGAAATTGAGATGGAAATCATGAAATTGGGAAATTGTGTGATTGAATGGTGTAGTTGGATTAATTAATCACTCACTTATGAAAATGTTGATATTTTATCTGTTTGATAAATTTATTATCTGTTTAGAGATAACTGCTTTGGGCTATCGGTGGAGGATAGTCTTGATTGTTGTAGACACTGTATGTTGATTAGGGAAAACTGAAACTAATCACCTGGAATACGTCATTGAATATGACGGTTGAATTGTCACATTGAATATGTGCCCGGATTGATCATTGTATATGATAAGTTGTTTAAATACATTGCATATGTATTCTGTTTGGGAGGAGATAGGGGATGTACTCCATGGTTTGAAAGGAGATAGGGGATGTACTCTCAAACCTGTTTGGAAGGAGATAGGGGATGAACTCCATTGATAATTAAGTCGGCCAGAGTGTCCAGGGTGAAAGTCCTGAAATCTTAATTACGTTTGCATAACGTAGATAATTGAAGTATGGAAGTGTTTTAATATGAGTTGTAGTCTCATTTGAATTGTGGATGAATGCAACGTATTAATATGAGTTGTAGTCTCATTTAATTGTTTGGCCAGGTTCTGAGCCATGTTTATGAATTGAAATTGTATAAGTGAAGGAAAGTGAAATGAAAAATGGATGTATTCGTTGTTGAATTGAGAAGTATCGTAAGTTGGTTTATAAGTGTTAACCATTTATCGAATGCTAATATTTTAGTTATTTCTCATAATTGGTTTAGTATATCTCTACTGGGCATTGACTCACCCTATATGGGACATCATTTTCAGGTTCAGGTGATATACCACCTCCAAGGACGTAGCTTGGGAGGTTTTGGGAGTTGAAGACTCTTTCGGTTATTTTTGTTATTTTGGTATTACATGTAAATTCAAGCCGAGGTTTTAATGTGTTTTGAGTTAGTACTCTCTTTTTGTAACCAAGTGTTGGCTTGGAAAGTTGTAAGCCCATAGGGCATTTACTTTTGTTGTCAACATGTAATACTTTTGTAATGAATACTCTGATAAATGGAAATATGTTTTATTCTCTTATATCTATGGATGTCATGAATGTTGGGTTTATATGTATTTTTTTGAGGACGTTACAAATGAGATATGGATGGGCACTTATTCCAAATGGAATAGAGTATTGTTTCAGAAGTATTGAATAATTTGTCAATGCTGACAGTAATTGAAAAATGTTCTTAAAACAACTTAATTTAATGAGCACCAATTATCATCAACAATCAAAACAAGATTAAAAGAAAGATTTTGTTATTGTATGCCTTTAAGATACATGTTAAAAAAACTTTAAAATGTCATATATTATGTATAAAAGTGAGTGTAAATAAATAATGTACAATACTTACGATTTCAAATTACACGTTAATAAGACGTGTAGTTCTACCAACACGGAAAAGGAACATAGAATGATCCACAGAAGTTGATGTGGCTTCTTTCATCAGGTAAGTGAAAAAGAAAAAAAAAAGAAAAAGAAAACAACATGCCTCTATGAACAGTGATGCGTTCCATATTCTGTGTTAATAGAATCATGGACGGACTGAGAATTTTCACATAGGGGTGAAAATATGCATACTAACAGAAATTTTAAATGAAAAGTATGGATTGCAATATCAATTTTCTATCGACATATAAAAACCAAAAATAAAATGAAAATATATATAAATAAGCATTTTTTTTAATATCTAGAAATAGGGTTTGTTGTGAATGGAAGTTATAACAAATTATTATAAATTATTAATTTTATTATATTTTGTCTAATTTTTTATTTTATTTTATACTTTAATCCAATGCTTTATAGGTATAGAAAAGCAACCACTTAAATCAAGAGAGGATGACCACTTAAAATTTGTAAAAAATATTTAGAGGGGGTCAACCTCTATCATTTAGAAATAATTATAATTAATACTACTATAATAAAATAACATAGATTTTTGAAATCCTTGAATAGAATTACTCTAATAAGATACTGTATTAATTATGTGTGCATTGACTACATAGTATATTTAATTGGGTTTCTGTATGTGATAATATATATAATTGGGTTTTAATTATTTTATAGTTTCTCTTTTTGGGTTTGTCAGATTATTGGCTTAGATTGCTTTGAACAATTGCATTAGTGGAGTTCATGGTTCTTTGCAAATAGAAGGAAGGTCTTTCCTTTTATGGTTACTTGAATTCATTCTTTGTGAGATATGTGTCTATTTATGTGTTCCTAGCATTGCTTTAAAATAAATATACATAGTATATAAATTAGACTTAAAATAAATATACAGAGTATGGACCCTTTTGTTTTGTTTTGTTTTGTTTTATTTTAGGCCTTTTTATTCAAAAAATAAATAAATAATGAATTACATGGACCTATGACATTATATCAAAAAAATTAGACCTTTCCAAATTTAGATGAATAAATGAGAGTATATTTGGTATGCCACAAGGGAATGATCCTTGTTCATAGCATTTCATCAATAGATTCTAGTTAAGGGATTTTGAACGATAAATTAGTACATGTCACTGACGAATCAAGAATTGGATAAACAAAAAATGGGCTGCTTAATAAAAGTTGAGATGGAGACTGCAAAATTGGAAGTCCACGACCCATTGGGATTTTTCTATCATACATGAAGGTGGTTTTCATGTACCATACATAAATAAATTTGGATCATTAGATCTAAAAGTAAAATAAATCTAACCATTGATTGGTAATAATTAAAACCATGTTAAGAAATCTATGTACTTTAGTAAAAAATAAAGTAGTTTTCAATAGTTTTGAAACCAAAAGGTGGTTTTGAACTTACCACAATAACTAAGAACACTTACTATTTGATATGATTATACTTACTATTTTTAATAACCATACTTACCATTCAATTATTAATAAAATACACTTACCTGCTATTTAGGTAACAGGTAAACTTAAAAAATTAAGTTATAATAAATTTTCAAAACCTCTAAAATAAATATAAAATTTATAAAATAGAATTTAAGAAAAAAATATACAAAATAAATGTGAATTTTATACATTTTATTATAATTTATTACATTTTATGAAATATGATTTTTTTATATATTTATTTATCTACTTAATGGCAATAAATGACACCTAATTTCCTTTTCATTTACCACACCTGAAAATGATAAATGTAATTAATGAAGAAATATAATTAATAAAATATAGGAAAATTTAAAATTTCTTTGAGGATTCCATGAACAAAATTTTATGTTTATTTTTAAAATTTTTGAATATTTGAAGATTTGAAGATAAGATTGTTGTTGATTTGGAACTCCTTAGATAAGAATCTATGTCACTATAGTCTCTATCTCTTTTTTTACTTTAACTTTCCATGATATTTTGAATTTATAAATTTTAATGTTTTGTTTGAACAACATTTCACCTAGCTAAAATAAAAATTATGAGATTTAAGTGGTAAGAAAAAAAAAAAAAAAACCAAGTTTGATGAAATAGCAAGTGCAGTCTTAAGTTTAGTTTAAATGATTGATTAATCAGGTCTACTAAAATAGTAGGTAGAGTCCCATTGAATAGTAAGTGTTGTTTAAGTGATGAGTCAAGTTTGATAAAGTAATAAGTAGAGTCTTATTGAGTAGTAAGTGTTATTTAAATGAGTGGTAAGTCAAGTCTGATAAAGTAAGAAGTAGAGTCTTATCGAGTAGTAAGTGTGGTTTAAATGAGTGGTAAGTAAGTCTGACAAAATAGTAAGTATGGTTTAAATGAGTGGTGTCACGCCTCGAAAATAATTCAACATAAACTAACCACATCAACTAATATTTACTAAACAATGACAACGATCCATCTGTCTTTACATGTTTAATAAATCAAGCATGTACAAAAGTTTCACATGCAAATATACATTCAATGATAGGAAAACACCATAATCTATAGCATGTGAAGCATCTAGTCTCTAATAATTAAAATGCCCTTAAGGGCTTACATCTTCCAAGGCAATAGCCTGGTTACACAAAATGGTCTCTCGGGCCCATACACGTTTAGCCCTTGGCTTACAAAAATTTCACAACAAAATAAAAAAGCAATCTATTCTTCTCAAAATATATCCGCGCCCTCAATTCGGCGGGATCACCACATCTTTACCTGCCCCAAAATCCCATAGGGGTGAGCATAAAGCCCAGTAGAGAAACCCTACAAAGTGTATACATTTATGCAAGATGTCCAGCATTAAATGCGAATGCAAATGCCATTTCAAAAATAATAGCATGCCATGCTCTTTTGAAAATCAACATGTGTTCAATAATATTTTTGCAATCTCATCAATTTCCAAACTTCAAATTTTAATCATAAGGGGGCGGTAAATACGACTCAGGTAATCCCTAGGTTGGTGTCTGCAAGTAGGCTCAACAAGCACTACCAATAACCCCACTTTACCAGTTGCTAACCGGAAGGGAAGTGGTACCTCCTCCGCGCGTGTTTTCGGTCTTTCACCTCGGACACTCAGGCCAACTTATCAAACTCATCTACACCCCCAAACCGGACTTACCAACGTATTTACCCCAAAACATTTCCAAAGTTTCAATCACAATATTACATTCTGAAATGAAGTTCCAATCTTTCAAAAACCAATTTTCATGATATGCAAGATGTTCGTAATGTCAATGCAATAATCAACCATACTACTTCATGTTTCTCTATATTGATCAAAACTATAGTGCACCTTCCATAGAGGTTCAAAACCTCCATTTTCTCCTTTCCATGCCATTCCATCAAGCCAAGAGTTTATCATCAAATACCCATGTGCAACAATAAAACCACACTTTGTGTTTCCTTCAACATTTAATCATTTCAAACCATAACAATATGTAAATGTCACCCTCATGTCCCAAAATCTTTCATATGGTAAGAAATTCTTCATCAATGAAAATATATATATATATGTATAAACATTTGTATACAACAAACATTTCTTATCCTCTTGTCCACCATGCCACACTACAATGCATCTATAAACATATATATAACATCAACATGAGCCCTTCCCCTATTTTATTCAAGAAACCCCCAATTTCTAGGTTTTCACAAAAACCCTAACATTTTCCATCTCTTTTGTAAAACCTCATCATACACCTCAATCTCCACCCATGTTGTCCAAAATTTCAAGAAAGGTCTTTAAAAGAACACAAGATAGAGTTTGTTCTACAAAATCATCAATTTCTTGAGCCACCAAACCCATTTTCGAAATAACAAGAGGAGCTCACCAAATCAACTAAAAACTTACATAAACATATATATAACTCAAAGGAGACCCTACCTCAATGTTTGATAAGGGGGGGGGGGGGAGATGAAACCCTAGATTCAAGATGGAAGACTCTTCAATTTCCACTACACCAAAGGAGCCCTAGCTTTTGATCTCCAAAGCTTGAGATGGAGAGATGATCATGATGAGGAATCTAGATCCAAGGAATGGTAAAATCAAAGAGTTTTAGTGTTTGAGGAGGTATTCTAGAGAGAAGGGGGAGAAAAATACGGTTTAGAGTGAGAGAGGAAAGCCCCAAAATGAGATACAACTCGGCCAAAAGAGAAAAAAAAAAAAAACAGAGATTCGGACTCAGGCCCGTCCTGCACGTGCGGCGTGTGCCCCCACACGTGTGACTGCCTTCTTCCCGTACGTACAACACTGATCCCCGCACGTGCGGCTACGCCCCGCACTTCCCTTTCGCACCTGCAATTTAAGCAATATGCAACGCTCTAAAGGTCCATCCTCCCCGAACGTGCGGCCTCCACCCTACACGTGCAGCCTTGGGCCCCGCACATACGGCCCTAGCCCAGCAGCTCGAAACTTCCCCGCTTCGCTCTCGGACACCCTAGACTCAACCGAGCACCCTCCGAAACAAGTGAAATTCAACACCGAACAAAAGAAGAACAAGAACTTTATTTGAGAATACTTCTGAATGTTTCAAACCTAACGAGAGCAAAAGAGAACGGAGTAAAGAAGAAAGAAAGAGAAAGAAAACAAAGACCCAGTTGTCACAAGTGGTTTCCAACTTACTACAACAACTAAACACACGTACTGCTTGATATGGTTGTACTTACGATTCCACATATCTACATTTACCATCCAAACATTAAAAAAATGCTCTCGGGAACTCTTCAAATATCCGCGCGCCTGCGAGGGTCTGCGCGAATTCTCGTTTTGTTCTGAGCTACCACAATTCGGACTCAATGTCACGGTTCTGAATCTAATCTCACAATGTGCGATGTGAGACCGATAAATCACCAAAGAGTCAAAATATGGCAAATCGTTTTGGAAAACTGATTTTTGTAAAGAAGTGCCAAACATGGACTGCTTTGCTAGATGCACAGTCGGCACCTAAATATTTTATTTTGGGGGAAATTTTAGAAACCCTGACTCGTGCCTAAGGCCACGTATCTGTCATCACCAAAGTTGCCTCGGGTCGGGAACTTGGGTACGAGAGGGGAAGGTCATGCAATGAGCACCCCCGCTCACCCGATCAAAGATCGGCTTGTACTAAGCATGATATCTTGTTTTTGAAAACACATGTGCTCTTATTTTGGTTAATTAGCTAATCTTACTATGTGATGCGCACAGCAAACAAGTATAGACTAGATCGCCTAATTTGGAACGAAACATTGCATATCCGTTTGTTTGAAAACGGTTTGAAGTTTGCTACTCGCAAGTAGGCTAAAATATGGATTTCGATAAATTATTCCAATTCAAGTAATCCAACCTTCACCCACAGGCATTCAGGCAGTTATATCAAATAAGCAGTTAGCCTCATCGCAAGCATGCTTTCATGGCAATCAATAACACACATGTAGTATGCTAAAGTGTAAACACTCACAGTGTACTCCGAGCTAAAACAAATAACTAGTTAGAAATCATGCATGATCCTAGTTCATGTTAAAATGGCTAATGCAACACATGCAAAAATGCCACTAAGATAGGCTCGGCTATCCTAAGAATGTCATGTGAAATGCAACTTGATAACATGCTGTTGAACATGTATTCAAGTAAATGTATTGAAAATACAATGCAGTTAGCATGATACGCCGAGCCCGGTGCATGCAATATAGATGAATGGATGCATGCATGCAAGTATAAGGTATGCTAATCGAAATATGTCCTAAAACTAACCATCGTAAGCGCTTAAGTAAAAGGGAGAAAGAAATGGGGGTTGGAAGACATGCATCACACACTCGCACGCTTATTACAACAATATGCCCTCTCGAGGGAGGGACCGAATAAGAAGCTAACTAGCTAATCTGAGCTAATTAAACTAATTATTACACAATAAATTCATTAACTAATCCTAGTTAACTAATTATTACAAAACAATTGGAAATAGCTAAACGCATTAACTATTAAAGTACAAACCAAAGCAAAAGCTAGCTATCTAAGCATGGCAGCTAAGGAAAGCGGTAAAATAGGAGCTTTAGAGGGAGAAGGATGCATGCAAGCCCGGTCACCTCGTTTGGAAATCTAATGCGATGCCCCGATTTGCCTCTGTTTTCAATTGTCCTTAGAACACTAGACCAAGCTCCAGAAAGCTGAAACTCCACCTTGGGAACCCTGTGGGAGGGTGGCCGACCACTTTTTGTTGTTGTAGGATAGAAAAAGTGGTCGACCAGCTAGTTTTTCTGGCTGGCCGACCAGTTGTTGCTGTTGGACTCCACTTTGCTGCAACAGAGAGCAATAAAGGGCATGGCAATGTATTTGCAAGATATGTGTGTACAACCACCCTCCCTATCATGTCATGAACTCAAAGGAGTGTAGTTCTTAACTCTCGGGCCACCAATCGCGCATTTCAATGCATGATGGCCGAGAGTCGAAGTTGCACAATTTAATATGAAATGAATGCACGAGTAAACACATAAGGCCTAAAACTCTATCATGTGTGTTCAAGAGTGTCGGCAACCGAAAATTGAGACACATTTCATCACTTGAAGTATAAAACGTCCCTCGTTCCTCGTGCTAGGATTAACACTTAATCCAAACAAATGCAACACAAGCATGGTATGCTCAATGCAATGTAACTTAAGCATGTGAGCATGGAATGCAACTATATGGCATCCTCAATGCAATGTGATATGATTAACTTAACAAAGCTAATGACATGTGAACAATGCTAATGCATGCATGCACAATGCAATGCTACAAGGGCAACCTAGCAATGTTAGGGACATGCATACTCAATGCAAAGAAACAACTTGGCATACATAATGCAAATAACCACATGGCATGCACAATGTGATGTAAGATGGCATACTTAATGCAATGAACAAGAACATAGCATACACAATGGACTTAAACCAAAAGGGTAGACCTTAGTCATGCCCAAATCAGTAGCCATAATGGTGAAACAAAGGCACCAAAAACACATACAAGCATGCACAATGCAATGGCCAATCAACTAGGCCTAAGAGCACAACCCTCAAGAAGGCTCAAGGAGTGACAAACATAGAACTGTAACAACACTAAATGCACTGAAATTGAGTAAGAAATGATGCCAAATCATTCAAACAACGCAAGTATAACATGCAAGAGTCCTAAGGCATGAAAGCTAGTGAAGAGGACTACAAAGGAAGCATGCAATACATGGCACAAATGCATGAACTAAGCATGGACAGAGGTCAAATAGGTCTAAACAAGGACCTAAACATGCTGAGATGAGGACCCAAAGGCCTAGGCAAAATGGCATACATGCTAGGCCAAAACGAGGCAACAAATGCACAACCCTTAGAGGCACTCAAAGGGGGAATGAAGTGGGAACATGGCAGTCCTAGATGCTCTGAAATGAAGTATTAAATGATGCCAAATCATCTAAATAGCTCAAAGATAGCATGCATGAGTCAACAAAACACAAAGCTAGCAAGGCCAATTGCACTACAGCTATATAAAGCATGAAGAATATGGCAAAGGCAACCTAAAACAGTCCAAGAATATGTCAAAATGATACTAAAACATGCATGGAATGGAGCCAAAACAAGCTAGCATGAAGGGCATAAGGCCCAATGCATACAAGGCAGATAAGGTGGATTACACTACACCTATTAAGACCAAGCATGGAATGACTTAAGCAACAAAAATCAGAGTTATATCATGGCAAAATAACCCAAAAAACACATTGAAATGATGGCTCGCAAGCTAAGGCATGAAGGCATACACAATGATTCATGTTAAGACATAAAGGGGCAAACCCTCCAATGCATTGAATGAGTGATAAATGCAAGTGCATGAATATGAAACATGGACTGAAATCACATAATAAATGATGCCAAATCATTCAAATAGTCCAAGTAAAGCATGCTAGGGGACTTGACACACAAAGCTAATAAGCTAGAAGGCACTATAGCTATACAAAGCATGGCATGCATGACCATAACAACCAAAATCAGACCATAAACATGGCAAAACATGAACAAAATCTTCTTTAAGTTAAGCCAAAAGCATGCTAGAAAGACATGTCAAAGCATGATGCATGTTAGGCTATTTCATGGAATTGCACTACAAGTGCACGAGGCATGCAAAGGCCAACCAAACCAAACCCTAACAGAGGTATGACATGGGAAAAAAATTACCAAATACATGCTGAAATGGAAATAAAACAAGTTAGAATGACATGCTACTTCATGAAGCATACAAGACTAGTTTGTGTGATTTACACTACAAGTGTATTAGGCAAGCAAGAGCCAACCATACCAAGCAAAAACAGATCTAAGGCATGTTGAAACAACACCAAAAACCTATTGAGATGGCCCCAAAGCAAGCTAGAAAGACATGCTCAAACATGAGGCACACAAAGCTAGTTTGTAAGATTTATACTACAAGTATATAAACCATGCAATGAGTGACCAAACCAAGTAAAAAAAGTGGTATGCCACGGCAAAATAACCACAAATACAAGCTAAGATATGGCCAACATAGGCTTAACAAAGATGCTCAAACATGAGGCATATGAAGCAAGTAAACAAGACACAAGGAGAGGGGATGACCCTCTCCTATTTAGGACACCAAAACCACCTTTCCACCACTGAAAATCCTCTGGATTTCAATGATAGAAAGGTCATGCAAAGGCTACAACAAGAGCCTAAAGGGATGGCTCAAAACAAGGCCTAACAAGGCCTAAGAGGGGGTAGATCACCCCCAACGAAAAAGTGACCTTAAACAAACTTCTTAAACATGCAAAAAAAAAAAAAAAAACTTTTTCCAGTTAAGAGTTAAGCTTAAAACAATATGCAAGAAGGGCTAAAAGCTTAAGCAAGAATGGGGGTTTTAAGGGTTAAAGACTCACCCTTGGAGACCTTCTTTACTACTATAACTCCAGTAGCCTCTTTGAGCTCAAACCAACCCAAGAACACCAAAAACAACTTCAAGAAGCCTCAGCAACACAAGCAAGGTGTTTGAGTGTGTGTTTGTGTACAAAAGTGAGACAAATCTACACTTTTAAGGCACAAAACAAGAGTAAAAGAGAGATATAGATACAAGACTATATATATAACTCAAAGCTCCAAATTCGGAACCTAGAGGAGGAAGGAGGAGCCTCCCTCTTATAGAAAACAAAAGGCAAAGCTTCTTGGAGAAGCTAAGCTCCAAGGCAATCCCTCCATACACGTGTATCGAGGATGGCTCTGGTGCTCTCCAGCTATGCCAGCTGGCCCAAAATATCTCCAAAAAGGTGTCAAAAAGCAACCGACCACTTCAAGTGGTCTCCCAGATCAAAAACTGGTCGACCATGGGTGAGAGTGGTCAACACACTGAATGCAAGGTGGTGGTATGGTGGCCGACCAGAAAAGAAGGTCCAAAGACTAAGAAAGCCAGTTATCCAACCAGAAAACTAGCTGGTAGAAGGAAAAGTGGTCTCCAAGGAGAAAAAGTGGTCTCCCGGACAAGGAAAACAAGGTTTGTACCAAAAACAAACCAAAGTGGATGCAAGACGAGAGATCGGGAGGCAAAGCACGCGGCCGAAAGCCCCGAAAACTAGCTGACGAGCACCAAAAGTGGTATGCGACCACAAAAGTGGTCTCCCGGACCACAGTGTTCCTCTAGGAAGAAGCAACAAGGTGTGGTTCAAAAACCACGCCAAACGGAGAACGTTAAGCGGTCCCAAGACAAGGTGCGCGGCTGCAGGCTCCAAAAACCGAAAACTAGTCTCCAAACAAGAAAAGTGGCCTACGACCACAAAGAGATGGTCTACAAGACCTCTCCCTCCCTCCGGGTAGAGAAACAAGGTTCGGTCCACAAACCAAGCCAAAGCACAAGGAGTTCAGAAGCCCAGAGGCAAGGCTCGCCGCCAAAACATCGGAGACTCAAAACAAGCACAACATGCACCATCACCGAGCATTCAATTGATGACGTATGAGTCTTAAGGTCGGTCAAAAATGGGGTGTCTACAGTTGCCCCTCTTTGACAGAACTCGAAAGTCATAAGTGACGGGAGTGAATGTCAAAGCCTAGAGACGACCCATTTTTGACAAGGCCGAAGACTTAGACAAATAGGCAAGATAACAAAGAAATGCGCTCGCAGGCTAGGGCAAAAAGCAAAAGACAATGCAAGAAGCCGAACATAACTTATGATCATGCGAAGAAAGCTGTAACGAAGCAATTATGCAAAATAAATGTAACAGTTTAAGCAAGCGAATACAAACCAAACCAGATGACTTGCAGAAAGGATGTAAGAGAATTATACAATTCTCACTACGTCTCACACGGAGTACATACAATATCGGCCGGTTCGTCTGGTCGCGCCAGCTTCAAATGAACCGTACATACAATATCATGCCTGCAAAAGAAAGAAACTCAATAGGTACAATATCATTAGAAACATGCATAGCAATGCAAGTGAAAAGTGTGTGACAACGCAAGTGGAGGGATGCATGACAATGCAACCTAAGTGTAACGCATAACAATGCAGAAGGGATGCAAAACAATGCAACCTAAGTGTGACGCATAACAATGCGGAAGGGATGCACGACAATGCAAGCTAAGTGTGACGCATAACAATGCGGAAGGGATGCACGACAATGCAACCTAAGTGTGACGCATAACAATGTGGAAGGGATGCATGACAATGCAACCTAAGTATGACGCATAACAATGCGGAATGGATGCATGATAATGCAACCTAAGTGTGATGCATAATAATGCGGAAGGGATGCAGGACAATGCAACCTAAGTGTGACGCATAACAATGCGGAAGGGGTGCATGACAATGCAACCTAAGTACGTATAATGACGTAAGTAAAACGAGCACGACAACAAAAGTAGTGAGTGCATAATAAAGCCATAAGTGGTGTGCACAACAAATGCAGGTGAAAAGTGCGCGACAACGCATGGGAAAAGTGCAAGATAATGCAAAAGAAATGCGCAACTTCAAATGTATGTTGGAAAGGAAATGCCCAAAGAGGAAACGTAAGCCTTAACAAGCGTAGTTCAACCGTAACCTCCGATTTACCTCTCGGAAGGGTCATAACATACTTAAAAAAGGATACACCTTGCTCTTTGGATGAGTGACGATGAGCCATGCATTGAAGACTTGAATCGAAGTTCCTCGGGGACATTTTCGAGCCGAAAAGTGTACTTTTCTTGCACTTTCTCGACAACCGGGGACTCCAATCACCACCAAAACACACAGGGAGAACAATGGAACTCTGAAGGTCATCTAGGAAGGTGGCCGACCATCTAGAAAGTTGGCCGACCAGTTGTTGCCCACAAAAGTGGTCGGCCGACCAGAAAAACTGGCTGGCCGACCAGTTTAAAGAATTTCGGGGCAGTTTGGTCTTTTGGCTTCGGTTCTTTAAGTACACAACTCCAAATCAGTTTGTATCACACCTCCAAGGCCGAAATACATTCTCCTTTGCTCCTAGACCCTTTTCTCTCTCAGATCTGCACTTTATACGCGTTTTCCAATGCCCCACGAGAAGTTGTTTCGCGAAAACTTTCGATTCTCTTCTTTTTGAACCGATTAGAATTTGTTTTCGGAGCTTCTTTCTCCATTTTCACCACTTGAGGTATGTTTGTCTCAAAGTTTGGCACCTTTTCTCGGGCGTTGACTTTTGTTGACTTTTTGCAATTTTGGCTCATTTCGCTCGTTTTTGCACCATCTTACAGATTTCTTTAGATGGCCGACGATATCTCGTATGGCGGAGGTCCTCCATATGCAGAGGACGAGCCCGACATTATACCGTTGCCTCCAAGGATATGGCCATTTGACCTAGAGGAGTACGACCTAAAGGAGCACATCCTTCCTCCTAGCACCTTCTATCACTTCACGGACTTCGCGCGGCGGGCACCTGCAGACCTGCTGCTACGGGAGCCGGAGTCCCATCTATCTCATCGCGCGCATGAGGTACGTACTACATTTTTGCATTTTCTGCGATGTATTTTGCACTTCTTGAACATTTACATACTTCACTCATTCTGAACACACAGTTCATACATAGCATTTTGCTAACTTGGCACGCGGCTCATAATACCGCTCAATCTGAACACTCAGTCCATAACATAGCATTCTGTTTAGTTGGCACACGGCTCATAACACTACTCAATCTGAACACGCAGTTCATAACACAGCATTCTGTTTAGTTGGCACACGGCTCATAATACTGCTCAATCTGAACACTCAGTCCATAACACAGCATTCTGTTTAGTTGGCACACGGCTCATAATACTGCTCAATCTAAACATGCAGTCCATAACGCAGCCTTGGTTTATAGCACACTGCTCAATCTGAACACGCAGTCCATAACGCAGTACACTCTTTCATAACATAGCACACTGCTCAATCTGAACACGTAGTTCATAACACGGTATTCGGTTTATAGCACACTGCTCAATCTGAACACATAGTCCATAACGCAGTACACTTTTTCATAACATAGCACACCGCTCGATCTGAACATGCAGTTCATAACACGATATTTAGTTTTTAGCACACTGCTCAATCTGAACACGCAGTCCATAACACAGTACACTTTTTCATAACATAGCACACCGCTCAATCTAAACATGCAGTTCATAACACGGTATTCGGTTTTTAGCACACTGCTTAATCTGAACATGTAGTCCGTAACGCAGTACACTTTTTCATAACATAGCACACCGCTCAATCTGAACACACAGTTCATAACACGGTATTTGGTTTTTAGCACACTGCTCAATTTGAACACGCAGTCCATAACGCAGTACACTTTTTCATAAGATAGCACACTGCTCAATTTAAACCCGCAGTTTATAACACAGTATTCGGTTTTTTGCAAACTGCTCAATCTGAACACGCAGTGCATAACGTAGTACACTTTTTCATAAGATAGCACACTGCTCAATCTGAACACATAGTTAATAACACGATATTCGGTTTTTAGCACACTGCTCAATCTGAACACGCAGTCCATAACGCAGTACACTTTTAATTTGCACGCTGTAGACGCGCCCGCGGGGACCTCGCTACTACAGTTCGGACTCCCTTTTTTGTGTTGCGGTTCTAAATTTGAACCAAAGAGTCCAACTCTGGCAAATCGTTTTGAAGAAAAACAGATTTTTTGAAAAGTAGTGCCAAACATGGACTGCTTTGCCAGATTACAGAGTCGCCACCTAAATATTTTAAAATGGGAAATTTAGGAAACCCTGACTCGGTGTCGAAGGCCACGTGTCCGTTATCACAAAAGTAGTCTTGGCTCGGGAGCTTAGGTACGATCGGGGAAGGTCAGCTATGAGCACCCCCTTTCGCCCGGTCCGAAGACCGGCCTCTACTAACCGTGATATCCGATTTTGAAAACATTACATGCTCTTATTCCAATTATTAGCCTAGAATTACTATGTTATGCGCACAGCAAACAAGTATAGACTAGATCGCCTAATTTGGAAACAAACATTGCATATCCGTTCGTTTTGAAAATGCTTTGGAATTTGCTACTCGCAAGTAGGCTAAAACACGGATTTCAATGAGTTTTCCCAACTCAAGCAATCCAACCTCCACCCACAGGCATTCAAACAGTTTATCTCATATAAGCACTTAGCCGCATGGTAAGCATACTGTTATGTTAACATCCATATGCATGCGATATGCTAAAGCGTAAATACTTACATCGTACTCCGTGCCAAAACAAGAAACTAGTTAGCAGACATGCATGACCTAGTTCATGTTAAATGGCTAAGGCAACACAGGCGAAGATGCAATTTAGAGTAGGCTTGGCTAACCCTAAAGATGGCATGTGAAATGCACTTTATTCGATGCACGTATTCAATTTGGAATTGAAAATACAATGCAGTTTGTGTGATGTACCGAGCCCGATGCATGTCAACAAATGCATGGATGCACGCATGCATAGCATAAGGTATGCTAAAATAAACGTGCCCTAATACTAACCATTAAAAGCAGGTAAGTAAAAGGGAGAAAGAAGTGGGGGTTGGAAGACATACACACCACTCACCCACACTTATTACAGATTTGCCCTCGCTCGGGGGGGGACCGAAAGAATAATACAAATAATTAACTACGCAAGCTAATTAAATATTACAAACCCAATAAATTAATTAAACGAATTAACTAATTTAATTAAAACAATAAACCGCCTCGGGAAGAGGGCTAGATGCAGCGCACGCTCGGGACTTGCTCGGAATCGCACTGCCATGCCTAGACTGCCTCTGTTTTCCCTGCTCTGCCTTTCTGAAAACTGCCAAAGTCTCAGAACTACTTCTCAAGGCACTGGGGGATACTATCGGCTGAGGGGAAACACCACCGGCTGAAGTATGTGGCAACCGGCACAAAATGAACTCATCGGCTGATAATTTAATGCCGGCCGGCACTAAATGTTGCCGATCGGCACTGAATGTCTACAGAACCTGCAACTCACAGCAGCAGAGGGCAAAATCTTGCATGGCAATGTTATTCAAGCAATGTATGCACCAAACACACTCCTTATCATGTTTGTGACTCAAAGGGGCATGTGCCTCGATTCTCGGGCCACCAATCACGCATTCCCATGCATGATGGCCCAAAGGATCAAATGTTCACTTTCAATCTCAAATGCATGCAAACCAAACAAACCAAAATCCCAATCCCTATCACCAAATCAAGGGACAAGGAATGCATGTTGATGCAATGCAACCTAGTCATGTTAGCTATCATGCAATATGAACAATGCCATGTACTTATGCAAAGCATACAAGCAAACATGAGGTAAGCATGCAAGCAAGCAAATGATGGTCTTAAACATGACTTAGGCAACTCTAAATAGGCCTAAAATCAGTGGCCAAAGTGCCCAAAAATGAAGGCTAATCACGCATGCACACATGCACATGTTAAGGTACCAACTTAAGCATCAAGTGAGCAAGCTTTAAGCACACTTAAAGGAAGCTAAACATGGACAATTAGCATACATAGAAAGCTCCGAAAATTATGCAAAACATGGTGCCAAACCAAGCAACAAAATAGACTAAGCATGCAACAAATGGCCCAAGCATTCAAGGCAAGCCAAAGGAGACCTAAACCATGGCTAAGCCAACCAAGCCTCACAAGGCCAAGAAGGCTTAAAACAGGTCTAAGGCAGCCTTAGACCATACAAATGGGACCTCCTAGATGGCATCTAAGTGGCTCTAGAGCAAGGCATACACAAAGGTCAAGGCATGAGGCATACAACATATGCATTCAAAGCTTCAAAGAGGCATGCAAGACAATCAAACAAGCATGTCTAAGGGACTGAAATTGCATGCTAAATGGTTCCAAACCATTGAAAATAATGCAAACAAGGCATGCTACACATTTATGCACTTAAGGCCAACAAGCCAAACATGCAAAGAGGCTATACAATGCAAGCTAGGGTCGACCAAAATAACTATGGACAGACCGCATTCATGGCAAAATAAGCATACAAGCTTCACAAATGTAAGCCTGAAACATGCTAGAAACAAAGGCACACAACCTAAGACATGTTAAGAGATCACAAGGCATTACATGGTAACTATGCTAAGCATGCATAAGGGACCAAAACCAACTCTTAGCAATGTTATATCATGGCATGATAAACATAAAATGCAGCCTAAACATGCTCAACACACACACCAACAAAGGCTTCCTCAAGAGGCCAAAACTTGTCCTTTTCAAGGACAACAAGGAGAGGGGGTGGCCCCCTCCTTCTTGGGACTTCAAGGCATCATCTACACCACTGAAATCCCTCAAGATTTCAGTGGTGAAGAGACCTGAACACCAAAAACCCGGAGCTCAACAAAATAGCACAAAAATGAAGCCTTTCAAGGCCTAAGAGGGGCCAAACTTCCCCAAAGGACAAAGCACCCTTAATAAACTATCAAGAGGACTAAAAAATAGAACTTTTTTTGTGTTATGCACTAAGCACAAAAAAAGTTCTAGGACAGGTAAAAAAAGGATGCAAAAATGGGGAATAAAAGGGAAGTTTCTCACCCTTATTGACCACCTTCACAAGTGTTGATGTTGTTGCTTCCTTGGGCTCCAAACCAGCCAAGAACACCAACAACAAGCTCTGATCCTTCAAGGAATCAAGAAAAGGTGAAAGACTAGGTGTTTATGTGCAATAGTGTGGACTAAAACACCTAGAATGGCAAGAGAGGGAGAGGTATAGATACAAGTTAGATACACTAATTTGGAACCCTAAAACCAGAGCTTTTTCACCCTCTTTTCTAACTCTCTAACCCTAAAGCAAGGGAGACAAGGCCTCCTCTTATAGAGGAGGCAATCTTGTAAGCTTAGCCACTAAGCAAACAAGAAGTGCATCCCTCCATACACGTGTATGGAGGGGAAGCCAAAGCCATACAGCTGTTTCAAAATATCTGAAAAAGCAACTGCACAGTAACCGACCAGCAAAGAATGTCATTTTGACAAAACTTAGTGCCGACCGGCAACAAACAGTGCCGACCGGCAAAATATATAGCCGGTGGCAACAAAAACCAGCCGGTGGCCTCTAGCCACTGCCGGTGGTGTGTGGGGATGCCTCACAAGGCATTCCCTGCCCCTCCAAGGCAAAACACAAGTGTTTGGTGTTATGCACTAAGCACAAAAAAAGTTCTAGGACAGGTAAAAAAAGGATGCAAAAATGGGGAATAAAAGGGAAGTTTCTCACCCTTGTTGACCACCTTCACAAGTGTTGATGTTGTTGCTTCCTTGGGCTCCAAACCAGCCAAGAACACCAAGAACAAGCTCTGATCCTTCAAGGAATCAAGAAGCTTAGCCACTAAGCAAACAAGAAGTGCATCCCTCCATACACGTGTATGGAGGGGAAGCCAAAGCCATACAGCTGTTTCAAAATATCTGAAAAAGCAACTGCACAGTAACCGGCCGGCAAAGAATGTCATTTTGACAAAACTTAGTGCCAACTGGCAACAAACAGTGCCGACCGGCAAAATATATTGCCGGTGGCAACAAAAACCAGCCGGTGGCCTCTAGCCACTGCCGGTGGTGTGTGGGGATGCCTCACAAGGCATTCCCTGCCCCTCCAAGGCAAAACACAAGTGTTTGGTGCAAAACCAGACACAGAACAGTCGAGTTCGGAGATCTTGAGGCAAGGCGCGTAGCCGAGAACTCCGGGAACTCCAAACGAACACAAACATGGATAATCACCGAGTGTTCAAGCGATGACGTCCAAGTCTTGAGAACGGTCAAAAATGGGGTGTCTACAGTTGCCCCTCTTTGACAGAACTCGAAAGTCATAACAATGACAGGAGTGAATGTCAAAGCCCAGAGACGACCCATTTTTGACAAGGTCGAAGACTTGGACAAACATGCAAGACAAACAAGGTATGCGCCCGAAGGCAGGGGCAAAATGCAACTGAAATGCAAGAAGCCGAGCATAACTTATGATCATGCAAAGAAAGCTGTAACGAAGCACACATGCAACAGTTTTAAGCTAGCATACACCAAACTACACTACAATGCACAAAGGATGTAAGAGAATTATGGAATTCTCGATACGTCTCACTCGGGAGATACAATACCTGTCCGGCTCGTCCGGTTGCACCGGCCTCAAATGAACCGTACATACAATATCGTGCCTGCAAAGAAAACAAACTTAACAGGTACAATATCGTTAGCAATATGCATGTTATGCAATTGAAAATGCGTGACAATGCATGAAATGTGTATAGAAAAATATTGGGGTTGAACACATGTGAGTAAAGCAATGCACGCATGCAAGCAATGTGTATAGTAAAATAGTGGGATTGAACACATGTGAGTAAAGCAATGCACGCATGCAAGCAATGTGTATAGAGGCAATTGAACACATGTAAGTAAAGCGATGCACGCATGCAAGCAATGTGTATAGAGGGGAACTTGAACACATGTAAGTAAAGCAGTGCACACGTGCACGCAATGTGTATAAAAAGGAACTTGAACACATGTAAGTAAAGCAGAGCACGCATGCAATGCAATGTGTATATAAAGGAACTTGAACACATGTAAGTAAAGCAATGCACACGTGCACGCAATGTGTATAAAAAGGAACTTGAACACATGTAAGTAAAGCAATGCACACGTGCACGCAATGTGTATAAAAAGGAACTTGAAAACATATCAGTAAAGCAATGCACACGTGCACGCAATGTGTATAAAAAGGAACTTGAACACATATCAGTAAAGCAATGCACACGTGCACGCAATGTGTATAAAAAGGAACTTGAACACATATCAGTAAAGCAATGCACACGTGCACGCAATGTGTATAAAGGCAATTGAACACATATCAGTAAAGCAATGCACACGTGCACGCAATGTGTATAAAAAGGAACTTGAACACATGTAAGTAAAGCAATGCACACGTGCACGCAATGTGTATAAAAAGGAACGTAAGGCAATGCAAATGAAGCACGCATGCTAACGAAAATGTGACACGCATGCCAACGCAAATGTGACACGCATGCCAATGGAAATGAGGAGGCACACGTGCCGATGAAACGAGGCACACGTGCCAATACAAATGAGGAGGCACACGTGCCAATGAGAATGAGGAGGCACACGTGCCGATGAAAACGAGGCACACGTGCCCATGTAAGACGAGGCACACGTGCCGATGAGAATGAGGCACACGTGCCAATGAAAATGGGGAGGCACACGTGCCTATGCAAATGAGTGAGGCACACGTGCCTATGGGAATGGGGCACACGTGCCAATGGGAACGAGGAGGCACACGTGCCGATGCAAACGAGGCACACGTGCCGATGCAAACGAGGCACACGTGCCTATGCAAATAAGGAGGCACACGTGCCAATGCAAGCGAGGCACACGTGCCAATGAAGAATGAGGAGGCACACGTGCCTATACAAGTGAGGAGGCACACGTGCCTATGGGAATGGGGAGCCACACGTGCCGATGGAGACGAGGCACGCGTGCCGATGAGAATGAGGAGGCACGTGCCAACGAAGACGGGGGCATACGTGCCAATGCAAGTGAGGAGGCACACGTGCCGATGAGAATGAGGAGGCACACGTGCCGATGAAAACGAGGCACACGTGCCGATGAAACGAGGCACACGTGCCCATACAAGCGAGAAGGCACACGTGCCAATGAAAATGGGGCACACGTGCCAATGAGGACGAGGCACACGTGCCAATGCAAGTGAGGAGGCACACGTGCCTATGGGAAGGAGGCACATGTGCCAATGCAAGCGAGGCACACGTGCCAATGAAATTGAGGCACACGTGCCAATAGGAATGAGGCACACGTGCCGATACAAAACGAGGCACACGTGCCAATGGGGATGAGGCACACGTGCCGATACAAGTGGGGAGGCACACGTGCCTATGGGAATGAGGCACACGTGCCGATACAAACGAGGAGGCACACGTGCCGATGCAAGTGAGGAGGCACACGTGCCTATGGGAATGAGGCACACGTGCCGATGCAAGTGAGGAGGCACACGTGCCTATGGGAATGAGGCACACGTGCCGATACAAACGAGGAGGCACACGTGCCGATGCAAGTGAGGAGGCACACGTGCCTATGGGAATGAGGCACACGTGCCGGTGCAAGTAAGGAGGCACACGTGCCTATGGGAATGAGGCACACGTGCCGATACAAACGAGGAGGCACACGTGCCGATGCAAGTGAGGAGGCACACGTGCCTATGGGAATGAGGCACACGTGCCGATACAAATGAGGCACACGTGCCAATGCAAGTGGGGAGGCACACGTGCCTATGGGAATGAGGCACACGTGCCGATACAAACAAGGAGGCACATGTGCCGATGCAAGTGAGGAGGCACACGTGCCTATGGGAAGTGAGGAGGCACACGTGCCTATGGGAATGAGGCACACGTGCCAATACAAACAAGGCACACGTGCCTATGGTAAGCGAGGCACACGTGCCGATGCAAATGGGGAGACACACGCGCCGATGGAAATGAGGAGGCACACGTGCCAATGAGAATGATAAACGATGCAAGTGTGACATGCATGCCACACGGAATGGAAAATGATGCAAACGATGCAAATAAAACAAATGAGACACGCATGCCTCATAAGAATGTAAAATGATGTAAGTGTGACACACATGCCACAGGGGATGTAAAACAACGCAAGTGTGACACGCATGCCACCCGAAATGTAAAACAATGCGAGTGTGACACGCATGCCACACGAAATGTAAAACAATGCAAGTGAACTCGTGTGCGCGACAACGCACGTTCTTTCTTTTTGAAATGCATGATAATGCAAAATAAGGAGATGCACGACAACACAAATGATGTGCGAGGCGATGTATGTATTGAGGTGCACGACAATGCATGACAACGCTTGTAATAGAATGCATGACAATGCATGAGGGATGTACATGACGGCGCGACGCAACGCACCATACAATATGATGAATACATGCAACGCACGCGGGGCAACTTTTGAATCTTGGAAATGGCAAAAGGATACAATTCTGCATGAATTGAGTGCCACGCACAGAAGACACAGTCCGAGGTCAAAACGGAGGCCGGTTGAGCGTCGGAGATACACTTTCTTGCACTTTCTTGGGCCATGAAGACCAGAAACCACTCATATTGCCTAAACAAGGTTGTGGGAACACCACCGGCCGGGCTAGGAGGCCACCGGCTACCTACCGGCTGAAAATAAATTCCATCGGCACAATATTCTGCCGGCCGGCACAAAATGTTGCCGACCGGCAAAACGTTGCTGAGTCGGGCAGATTCGACTTTTCACCTCGGGTGTTTTAAAATAGGGTTCCTAAACCCTATTCTTCACTTCTCCTCCGCCGAAAACAATCTCTCTCTCTCTCTAGAGCTTTGTTCTCTCCTCATTTCCTCATTTCTTTGTGCTTTCGCGCCTTTTCCGACGTTCGATTCGCGAAGTTCATCGCGTTTCGGACATTTTCGACCTATTGAAATTTCATTTCGGCGCTCCCTTTGCCATTTCCGTCTTTTTGGGACTTGTTCCCCTCGATTTCCTCTTCATTTCTATACCTTTTCCCATCCCGACCTTTCCGGCCATTTTCCACCCTCCCGGGGGTTGTATTTTCAGTTGACTCTTCGTATTCCGACCCGATTTTCATTCCTCGACCATTTTCTCATCACCCTTAACATGGCCGACGACCTTCCACGCGGTGGGACTCCCTCGGATCACGAGATGGATCCCGAGGTTGAGCTCCTCCCGTTGAGCGAACGCCCTTTCGACCCGGCAACCTACCGGCCGGCGATTCACGTTCTACCACCCGACGGACTACGCCAGTTCAGGAGCTTCGACATGGCGTTGGATCCCGAGCTGCTGCTGCACGAGCCTACCTCTCACCTTTCCTTCGGCACTTCCGAGGTAACATCTTTTCTCTGCTTTATTTTT
>JAXFYN010000634.1:0-127015 GCA_036172215.1 Camellia granthamiana
GAGGGGTGTGGGGAAGTGGATTGGAAATACTCTTCAGATCCTGGAAGACGCCAATGATCCTCAGCTAGTCACCTGAAAAGATACAAAGACTCCGGTCGGGGGCTGCCGGAATTAGCACTCCGACGGACAAGTCAGTTCCTCTATCCCAGAAAGCTTATTGACTAAGTTTTTGAAGTGATTCTTACATGCTTTACCGCATCTGAGGCCCTTGTATTTATATACATTCTCTGGGCCTCGGGGCCAGAGTTTACTTTTTATTATTATTATTTTTTTTTTTTTTTTTTTTATTTTTTTTATTCTTTCATTTGTCCTGATATACCTTCTTAAATCCATTCGGCCTTAAGAACGTATTCGACGTCCGAGTCGAGCGGAATGGAGCCGTTAAGTCCCCGGCTCCTCGAGTACTCCAGATTTCGTTCCCCTAATTATTCGGCTCCCATAATTACCCCCCAAGCGTTCTGTCAATGACAGTTGGGTGAAATGCTTGGTTCCGTTTTTCAAATACTCTGAACCGAAGTTAGGGGTTAAACTTATCGCGTGGGGGTTTAATTACTCCCACTCTAATCGACGCTTCAACTTCCCTACCCTTCGTGCACGCCCATTTATTATGATTTAAAATCTGATGTCCTTTCGAATCCGTGTTCTATGACGCTGGTTGCTGGGTTGCTCTTCGAATCGCTCTTGCAATTCTTCCGTCTGCAATACTCTTCATCTTTGTAAGTTTCCCCCCCCCTGCTCTGAAATTTTTCCTAGCTTGTTTATTCCGCCGCATGTTCTTATAGACAGTAGGACATGGCGAAACATTTGAGAGGCCTCCTTTCGTCGGATCGAATTGTTGGCTTTAGACGCCATTTCTCTATTCCTGACGATGTCCACCTGTCGTTCGTGGCGGACGGCACTCTTGACATGGAGAGGGAGGACAAAACCACGATTGTCTTTCCCCTTTTGTCAATTGCAGAGGGTGGAGTCCGCTTTCCCCTTCACCCGTTTCTGAGGGCTGTTCTTCGCCATTGGGATTTGATCCCTTCCCAACCCAATGTGAACTTCTTTAGAATTATAATGGGCGTCGTAGCGCTGAACCGTCGCCTCGGGATTAATCTTGGCATTCCTGCCATTCGGCACTGTTATGCTCTGGCCAAGTCCTCTGGTCGGCACGGGCGTTACTTCCTCAGAGCTAAGGACACAGACCATCAGTTAATCACTATGCTTTCCAGCTCTGGGAAACGAGTTGATGATGTCATGGTCGTTGTCCGCGGCAACTGGGAGTTCGGCGAAGGGGAAGATCGTGTCGATCCTATCCCTAGACGTAGGGGCGAACCAGGTCGCCGAGTGCTCTCTTGCTTGTATTGTGTGCTCAAATTTGCCACACCCTGTTTTCCTTTTTTTCTGAGTCTTACAGCTTGTCTTGTGCAGGGAACGATTTAAAAAAAAGTCCAAGCTTCAACTGTCGACGCCATTCTTTCAGACATTAGGATTGCTCTTAATTATTTCGGCCGTCGCAGTCTCCATAAGCAGGGAAGAGCGGCTCACGTTCTGCTTTGCTACGAGCCTACATATACAACCTTTTCGGCTGCGGAAAACATACCGATTCCGAAGAGAGAAGATTTTCTCGTCGCTCGTATTTTTTCCGACTTCAAAAACTTGAGACAGGTAGGTTTTGAAGGGTTCCATTCGGAGAATACTGAAGTATCCGATACTGTCGAATCTGAGCAGTCTGAGGCCGAATCTGAGGAGGTGTTGGATTCTGCCGATCCTCCCTCTACTTCGGGGTGGGGGACCCTCTCCGTTGACGACGTTCCTCAACGCACAGACGATCTTCCCATCTCGAGATCCACTAACATGGCTGAGTTAAGCCTGACAAAGCTCGCTAAGAAGGCGAATGCGGAGAGGTTAGCTGCACGGCGGAGAGCGGAGGGCCTTTCGACCGAACCGCCTGCCAGTGAATCTCAACATTCCCTGCCGGTTACCGAATCAAAACCCTTGGGAATTGTTGAGGCGGCAACAAATAACAATGCCGAATCTGCGTTGGTTGGGAAAGCCGTTCAGGATGTTGAGGGGAAGGCGGAGAAACGCTCCAGGGATCATGAGGTCGGTTCAGATGATCACGGCGGCAAACGTCCTCGAGTGGGGGAATCGAGTGAGGCTGTGCCCTTCGTGATTCAGCCGATCGCAAGAAATATGCCGGTTCCTTCGGATGCCTCGGCGCTTAAGGACCCAGAGGTCGCGTTCGGCGTGGCAACGTCTTTGTCGTTGCCGTGTGATATGGAGGCTTTCCAGTTGGAATCAGATTTGAACGCGACAATGTTAGCCGCTCAGTCGGCCCTTTTGGTGCGTATTTTGACTTTTCCTTCACTTCATCCGAACACTGTTCGCGTTACGTTTTGTTTTTGAATTTTTGTTTTGCAGACCGTTGGTAGGATAGCCGACGTAGGCCGCCGTCATCTTGACGCCGTCAAGCAAATTAGTCATTTACGAAAGCAAGCTGAGGGCCAGAGGAAAAGGGCCAAGGACGAATTTTTAAGAGCGAACCGGGAAGCTTCTCGGGCAGAGGACGAGGTAGAGAAAGCTCATCGCGCGGATAAGTTAAGAGCGGAGGCCGAAAAGAAGGCCGACGATATGGAAGCTGCACTTGACTTGTCCCAAAAGGCAGTTGCCGACCTAGAGGCTAAGTTGGCCGAAATGAAGGCGGCGAAGGAGATTGCCGATTCAAAAGGTTTCGAAGCCGGGAAGGAGGCTGGCCTCGCCGAGTATGTGGACCAGGTCTCTCGGTTTGAGAATCGGGGCTTCAAACATGGTTGGCATAAGGCCCTTACTGCAGCTAGAGTTTCGCTAAATCTGCCAATACCGTATGAGCAAGTTGACATCGATCCGTTGGAGACTGATTCCGAGGGTTGATCTTTACCATGCACAATTGTTATGATTTCGAGAAAGTATTTTATTTTCTGTTTTGCTTGTTTTTGTTGTTTTGTATATGTTTATCGGACATTTTTCATGCGGATTGATATTATAAAAGTTATGATACAGAAATGGACATTGATACTTTTTTGTAGTTATAAAATGTTATGGATTCTGCTCAATGTGCTGATGTTTCCGTAATTTTATGGGGGTATTTCTTGATGGAGATATAATCTGTCTTTGCCTTAGCCAGGGCGCGAGCGTGAAGAGCCGAATGGTTCATACTTGTGGGCTGGTCGAGGCACTAGATTAATAAATCTGCCCTTGCCTTGGCCAGGGCGCGGGCGTGAAGAGCCGAATGGTTCATACTCGTGGGCTGGCCGAGGCACTTAGAAAATGTGGCCGAGTAAAAAGGGGCCACGCAGATCGTCATCCGACGTTTGGCGTTTGGTCATACTGACGCTGCTTTGGGGGAGCTGCGCGTGTCTCAGAATAAATGGGGTAAGTTTGTACCAAGGATCCTAATGATTTGGGTACAGGGTTGAGCCAACACTGTGGAAGGACCAAAATTGGCTGGATTCAAACGTCGAAATGTATCGCAGCAGCGAGCCCACTGGTAGGGGAAGAAGAGCGTCCAAGGATTGGGGAAAACAGTAGCGCCTTAGTCGTCGAAGCAGGTCCCCCTTTGATTAGAATATTTTGCACTGTACGGCATAGACGTTCGGAAATGCATTAGTTGGCCCTAAGGCGTCATACGCCAAAGGGGGCTCCGTATCCGGAGGCTTGTTTTGGCCCGAATCCGGGGACTTATTCGGCCCTAGGATGTCGTGCCCCAAAGGCGTTGTGCCCCAAGGGGGCCCTCCAAATTCGAAGATTTATTCGGCCCTAGGGTCCCGTGCCCCAAAGGCATCATGCCCCAAGAAGGGCTTCCCAAATCCGAAGATTTATTCGGCCCTAGGGTGTTATGCACCAAAGGGGGCTCCGTATCCGGAGACTTGTTCGGCCCTAAGGTGGCGTGCACCAAAGGGGGCTCCGAATTCGGAGACTTGTTTTGGCCAATCGTGACATCCACGAAGGGCGCTCCGAATCTGGAGACTTGTTCGGCCCTAAGGTGGCGTGCACCAAAGGGGGCTCCGAATTCGGAGACTTGTTTTGGCCAATCGTGACACGAAGGGCGCTCCGAATCCGGAGACTTGTTCGGCCCTAAGGTGGCGTGCACCAAAGGGGGCTCCGAATTCGGAGACTTGTTTTGGCCAATCGTGACATCCACGAAGGGCGCTCCGAATCCGGAGACTTGTTCGGCCCTAAGGTGGCGTGCACCAAAGGGGGCTCCGAATTCGGAGACTTGTTTTGGCCAATCGTGACATCCACGAAGGGCGCTCCGAATCCGGAGACTTGTTCGGCCCTAAGGTGGCGTGCACCAAAGGGGGCTCCGAATTCAGAGACTTGTTTTGGCCAATCGTGACATCCACGAAGGGCGCTCCGAATCCGGAGACTTGTTCGGCCCTAAGATGGCGTGCACCAAAGGGGGCTCCGAATTCGGAGACTTGTTTTGGCCAATCGTGAAATCCACGAAGGGCGCTCCGAATCCGGAGACTTGTTCGGCCCTAAGGTGGCGTGCACCAAAGGGGGCTCCGAATTCGGAGACTTGTTTTGGCCAATCGTGACATCCACGAAGGGCGCTCCGAATCCGGAGACTTGTTCGGCCCTAAGGTGGCGTGCACCAAAGGGGGCTCCGAATTCGGAGACTTGTTTTGACCAATCGTGACATCCACGAAGGGCGCTCCGAATCCGGAGACTTGTTCGGCCCTAAGGTGGCGTGCACCAAAGGGGGCTCCGAATTCGGAGACTTGTTTTGGCCAATCGTGACACACGAAGGGCGCTCCGAATCCGGAGACTTGTTCGGTCCTAAGGTGGCGTGCACCAAAGGGGGCTCCGAATTCGGAGACTTGTTTTGGCCAAAGATGTTGAGCTCAAACATATAAAAACACGAAATCTTGCATTACAACATGTTTACAATTATCAAGCCCACAGGTCGGGTCATTGATAAAATTTACGTAGATGTGTTGAATTCCACGGCCGGGGCAGGCTTCTCCCTGACATGTCTGAGAGCCAATATGCCCCTACTCCTGCAACGGAATCTATCTGATAGGGGCCGTCCCAGTTCGGACCAAGTTTTCCATCAGCTGGCCTCCGGTCGGCTGGTAATACCTTCTTTAGGACCAGTTCTCCTGGATTGTAGCGGCGCAGCTGAACTCGCCGATTATATGACTTTGCGAGCTGCTGCTGATAACGTGCCATGGATGCTAAGGCGCGGTCTCTTCGTTCTTCAATCAGAACCAGGTCCAGGGCAAGCATCATGTCATTTCGGCCTGTGTCAAAGGCTTGCGATCTCAAAGTTGGTAAGCCGATCTCTAGGGGTAAGATTGCCTGGGTCCCGAAGCATAAGGCAAACGGCGTTTCTCCGGTAGATCGTCTTGGCGTTGTGCGATGGGCCCACAGTACACTTGGCAACTCTTCAACCCATCTGCCTTTGGCATTTTCCAGCCTCTTCTTGATGCCGTCTAAGATGGATTTGTTTGAAGCTTCCGCTTGACCGTTACTTTGGGGGTAGGCTGGCATAGAGAAGTAAGGCTCAATACCATATTTGCTGCACAATTCTCGGTATACGCCACAATCGAACTGGGTACCATTATCCGAGATCAATGCTCTTGGAATGCCGAATCGTGTAATGATGTTCCTCCACACAAAGCGCTTGATGTCGGAATCCCGTATATGTGTTAGAGCCTCCGCTTCGACCCACTTTGTGAAGTAATCTGTTGCTACGCATATGTTTCTCACATCACTCGGCCCTCAGGCTCTGTTTTTCTCTTAAATCCCTTTTCTCACTTTTCTCTCCACGTACACCTCTCTATTCTCTAATCTCTCTTATTTTTCATCCCTCCCCAAGTATGGCTCATGGACAAATTGAAAGTAGTGGACTCTTGCCCCGCATATTCAGCGCACAGCTATTTCTTTCGCCCATAGCTAGTTGATTTCCCGAACGAGGGATGGTGGTGCCACTGGATGTGCAATAGGTCCGCTGTTGACATTGCTTGGCGTTGCCCCTGGTTCGATCTGCCTGAAATGAGCTACAACATGTCTCAACAACCTGGCATTCAGTTAATTAGCTTGACACACTGTGTCTTCTAGTTTCCATTCTGATTCAGGCGTTAGTTTGAACATGACCAGACTTGCCCAGAAGAGGGGGTAGAGTACCCAGCTTTATTTCCAATCCGAGGCACACAGCTAGCTCGATATCCCACTACTTGGAAGACAAAAGAACTTCTGGCCCCCGCTCCCAATTTCAGTTACACCCTTTCTGGCGAATGCATAGCTTAGCTTGAAGATGAGGCGCAAACCGGGCCTACTTTGGCATCTGAAGCTTTCACAAGCTTTGGGAGGGGACGCAGGAACATCTGACTCAACTATACCCCAAGTTTATTTCTTTAATTTGTACTTTCAAGTTTTCCTTTTGAATGTAATAAAAAGCAACTTCGATTTGTATCGAGAGTTAGAGAATTCTGTATTGAAATCAATGAAATTGAAGGTTGTGGGCACTGAAAATTTTCCTTTTGGTCCAAAAACGGTCTTAATTGTAAAAAGATTAATTTGAACAAAATCAACTTTTATTAAAACTTTTCAAAACCATTTTCGATAAGGATCACAACTGGACACACCCGGAATTTATCCTTGAGACGTACAACCCCGAATCCGATAACTAGAAAGTTGCCCTTTGTCTGAATGGCACTGCACTGCACTGCACTATAACCAGCTCTCAGAGTAAAGATCACAACCGAACTCTTGGATGTATAAAAGACATAGATGACCAAAACAATCTCATGGACACAGCTGATTTGGAAGTGCTTATGGCTGGACTTCAAAATGAAATTGCCTACATATCCCGAAGATGGGAATCAAGCCTTACGTAGTTCAATTCCGGTTCACTCGGGTATTAACACTCTCCTTTTGCGCTCTAACTTTGGCCAAGGCCGCCCTTTCTGGGTTTTCAACCTTGCGAGCTCAGTTTTTCTTTTTTCTAATTTTTTGTGCTCTAACTTTTGCCTAGGTCGCCCTTTCGGGTTTTCGGCCTAGCGAGCCTCTCAAGGGTAGTATTTCTTTAACTTGTCCATAAGAATGACAGCTCCACCCGACCAAATAGACTTGATGATGTAAGGACCAATCCAATTAGGTCTGAACTTGCCCCTAGGGTCGTGGATGGGAGCTCGGTTGTCTTTGAGCACCAAATCCCCTTCTTTCAGATTCCTGGACTTAACCTTCTTGTTGAAAGCCCTGGCGATTCTTCGTTGATAACCTTGGACATGGTACAATGCCTTTAGCCTCCTTTGCCAATCTGCTTCCGCTATTTGGCACTCAGCTATAACCCACAGCAACAAAACCTCAACTTCGATTGGCAGAACAGCCTATATCCCATAAACCAGAGAATACGGAGTTGCCCCAATAGAAGTTCGAATTGATGTCCTGTAGCCCCAAAAAGAAAATGGCAGCTTATCTGGCTAGTCCCTGTAGGTTTCCACCATCTTCTGTAGAATGTGCTTGATGTTCTTGTTGGCGGCCTCAACAACTCCATTGGTTTGCGGCCGATATGTGGATGACTTATGAAAAGCCACGTTGCATTTCTCCGACAAGTCGATCACTTCCTGCTTGGAGTGGGAACCATTGTCTGAGATGATATCATTCGGGACCCCATAGCGACAGATGATATTATTCCTGATGAACTTGGCTACATGTGACGCTTTCAGCACTACATAGGATTGGGCCTCGACCTACTTTGTAAAGTAGTCTATCGCCACCAGGATATACTCATGCCCGTTTGACCCCTTCGGAGTAACTGCCCCAATAACATTAATTTCCCAGACTGAAAATCTACGGCTTTGACAGCGGGATATTTATGCGATTTGCATGGATTTGACATTTGTGGTATCGCCGAACAAAACTAATACAATCATCCTCCATAGTTGACCAGTAGTAACCCTGTCTGAGAATCTTTCGAGCTAGCATCACTCCGCTCATGTGTGATCCGCACTCTCCTCCGTGGATGGCCTCCATTAAGCGCTTCGACTCTTTTTCATCAACATACAACTTATGCATTCCCAAATGGCCCCGTTTGTACAATTTACCCTCACAAATGATAAACTGAACAACCATTCGCCGTATTGCCCTTTTATCTTTGGCATTTGCCCTTTATGAATAAGCCTCATTTTCCAGGAAGTTCCAGATGTCATGATACTAGGGGTTCTGATCTTACACTTCATCTATTGCGGCGATTAGCTTGTAGGCCAGTACATACCTCTGTTCAATAATGATTGGACACATCCAGACTCCCAAAGGGATGTCTATCATAGAAGATAGAGTTGATAAAGCGTCAGCGAACCTATTGCTCTCTCTTAATAGATGCGTGAAGGTTAGCTTCTCAAACCTAGGAATCAGAACATCCAAGGTTTGATGATAGATTTTCATCCTTTCTTCTTTAACCTTCCAGTCTCCTTTCGCTTGAGACACAACCAGGTTCAAGTCCCCAATGACGTCCAACCATTTTGCCCCTAGCTCCAGGGTGGCTTCTAAGCCAGCGATACATGCCTCGTACTCTACTTCATTGTTTGATACCTTGAATCGGAGTTTGAATGCTAAAGGTGTGTGGGAATCGTCAGACGCTATTAGCAATACCCCTATTCCATACCCGTACTGGTTAGGCGCTCCGTCAAAGTACATAGTCCAAGTCTTTTCTTCAACCTGCAGAATGGCCTCATCTGGAAACAGATACTCTACTGCTTCGTCTCTCTCCACTAGGTGATCGGCTAGGAACTCCGCTACCGTTCTTCTTTTCACAGACTTGCGAGTCATGTACTTCAAATCAAATTCGGAGAGAAGAAGCAACCAACGGGCTAGCCTATCCGTAAGCGCTGGTTTCTCGAAGAGATATTTGATAGGATCTAATCTCGAAACCAGAATTACAGAGTGAGCTAACAGGTAGTGCCTTAACTTCCTAGTGGCCCATACCAAAGCTAAACAAGCTTTCTCCAGCGGAGTATAACGGGTCTCATATTCCAGCATCTTCTTGCTCAGGTAATCGATGGCCTTCTCCACTCTATCCTTAGATTCATGTGCAAGCATGCAACCCATTGTCGTGTCGGTTACTGACAGATACAAAATCAACGACTTTCCCGGCTCTGGCGGTGACAACACGGGTGGATTCCGTAGATACTGCTTGATCTGTTCAAAAGCAACCTGGCATCAGTCATCCTATTGGAATTTCTTTCCTTTCTTCAGGAGACCAAATAGTGGTTCACAAGTCAAGGTTAATTTTGCAATAAACCGTCTTATGAATTGCACTTTACCCAGAAAGCCTCGTACCTCCTTTTCAGTCCTTGGTGGTGGCATTTCTAAGATGGCTTTGATTTTGGAAGGATCGACTTCGATGCCCCTTTGTGTAATCAAGAATCCCAGCATTTTCCCTGCTGTGACACCAAAAGTGCATTTCTGAGGATTCGGTCGCAACCGATATTCTCTGATCCATTGGAAAAATTTCTTCAAGGCGGTGTAGTGGCCTTTTCTTTCCTTGGATTTGAAAAATGTCATCCACATACACCTCAACCTCTTTGTGGATCATATCATGCAAGATCATAGTTGTAGTTTGTTGATAAGTAGCCCCAGCATTCTTTAAACCGAACGGCATCACCCTATAGCAGTAGGTTCCCCACGGCGTGGTGAAGGCAGTCTTCTCCCTATCTTCGAGTTGCCATCAAGATCTGGTTGTACCCGGAAAACCCATCCATAAAGGAGAGCAAAGCATAGCCCGCGGTGAAGTCCACCAATTCGTCGATGTGCGGTAGAGGAAAATCGTCTTTCAGACTGGCTTTGTTTAGATCTCTAAAATCCACACACATCCGAATTCTGCCATCTTTCTTCGGCACCGGAACAATGTTGGCCAACCAAGTAGGATACTCAGATACTAGCAAGAACCCTGCATCTATCTGCTTGGTGACCTCTTCCTTGATCTTCAGAGCCCAATCCGGGCGTATTCTCCGAAGCTTCTGCTTGACGGGTCGGGCCTCGGGGTCAAGAGGGATCCGGTGCTGTACAATCTCAGGATCGATTCCAGGCATGTCTTCGTAGGACCATGAGAAAACATCTTTGAAATCTTTTAATAAAGCGACTACGCCCTCGCGTCCCTCCGAAGACAACGTGGACCCGATCTGGACCAGACGCGGATTCTTCTCAGTACCAACATTAATTGAAGTGATTTCATCAACCAAAGGTTTTACAAACCTCTCCTCCTCGCGATCAATCAAATGTTTTAAAACCAGAGGAATTTCTTCCTCGTCGTTTTTATCAAAGTTTTAAAAGTCCTGATTAATGCAATAAACAAGTGGCACAGAAAAGTTCCAATCCCATTCCGGGTACATGTTGCAGCTTATTTATGAGGTAGACAGATTGCGCACTGACATACAGTCCCTTATCAACAGCCAGAATATCTTGCACTACTCGGGCCTCAGCCAAGGTGAATCCAGACAAAAAGGCATCCTCCTCACCGTGTACAATTTCCAAGACCGCTGTAGTGACTTCCAACGGAGGATGTATGGAGGAGTTCCCAAAAACAATAGCTACACACTTCCTATGGGGGTATTTCAGCATTTAATGCAGAGTGGAAGAGACAGCTCTCACTTGGTGCAGCCACGGCCGTCCAATGAGTAAATTAAAGGTGGCCGGGATATCCAAGACATGGAATTCAATATACTGTTGTGCTAGGCCAACCTGAGTTCTAATCCGAACTATCCCCATCACTTCCCAACTTGTATTGTCATAAGCCCGAATCACCTGGGCTGTTGGTGCGAAGTTTGCGGGTTTCAAACCGATAGCATAGGCCGTGTACGACAGACACACATTAATTGCAGATCCTGTATTAACCAAGACAACTGGTATCTACTTCTCTTTACATTCCACAAAGATGTATAGCGGCTTGTTATGCTCAGAGCCCTCAGGCAGCAATTCTTTATCTGTGAATATCAAAGTCGGTAAAGCACCTCCCGGGAACACCAGTCCCACTAATTGCTCGGGGGTTGTGTCGATAGAGAGCTTAGCCTTATCTATTGCTGATAGGACGGCTTGTCTATGCACCCATGAAGCCATGAGCAAACCCCAGATGGAGATGTCCGCTTGAATCTTCTTCAGTTGCTTCAGTACAGCTTCTTCTTCTAGTAGTTTATCTTTCTGTTTCTCTGCTTCCTTGTCCTTCCCTGATGCTCCTGGTTAGTCCAAGTGTGGGGGCTTAAAGTACTGCCCATTCCGAGTCATATGATTAACTTCCTCGGTATACCATGTATCATCTGGCAGATTCTGTCCCTAATCCTCATCCGTGTGGGCGAGATGCAAATCATCATCTTTCCACCACATTCCTTCGGCAACCGACAAACAACTGTCTAGTTCCGTCGTAAGCATTCCTGTTTCCGCAACACAGTCAGTTCCCGCAGGACCTTTGGCTTTTCTAACCTTCTGGTTAGTCTCAGTTCTTTCATGTTCAAACCACTTTAGCACGGCCTCCTGTTCTGTATCAGCTGTACACAAGCTACCTAATTCTTGAGCAAAATTCTTAGTACCGGTGCTCTCCGGCAACTTCCCCTTGTTGTCGACCGTTCTGGCCATTGTAGACGTTCCTGTTTCCAATTGTCCTTGCTTTGGTTGAGACCCCTCATCAACATCCGACTTATCACTAAGCCACTCTGTATTATCCGTTGATCTGTTCATATCAAACCAGCCGATCTGTACATTCCCCAGATCCTGTTCATCAAAGAACTGCAGATTACTGATGTCCTTCTCAAGCCCAGCTAAGTCATCCAGCCCCTGGCTTGGCCTGTCCTCCTGGACTACATTTGCCTCCATCCCCATCGGCAATTCCACCTCTGGTGTGTCCTGGTCAGCTGGCGCAATATAGCGGCAGGGGTTGTATGCTTCCTCAATTAAGCTCGCAAAGCCCTCAGGCATGCTTTCTTCTACCACAGCCACCACCACGGGTTTGGGTTGGGATATGGGCACGCTCACCATGCACAGGTCCGTGCTTTCTAGGATGAACAGTGCCGGCTTAGGCAGGTGAGAGGGAGTGATGTATATGCTGGGGTCGTATGGGACGACCATTGTTTGGATAAGATTTACTTGCCTGGGTAGTGGGGGTTGGTTATGTAGTGGGAGAGGATTTGTAGTGACGTTAGGCTTCTCAGGAGGCGCTATCACTTTGTTGTCAATGAGATCTTGAATTTCATGACGGAGTCTAAAGCATAGGTCGGTATCATGATCATGCTACTGATGGAAGCGCAATACTTGGCCGGGTTGTATATAAGAGGAAGGAGATTAGGCAATGGGCGTGACTCCAAGGGCTTTAGATGCCCTTTTCTGATCCGGACCCTCAAGGCCATAGATAGAGACATACAAAGTGGGGTGAAAACCCTCTGGCCCCGGGGTAGGTACTTTGCAGGTTGTGGGGTAGTTCCGGATGTGCCAGTAAAAGGGTGGCTATTTTCGGTGTGGCGGGGACCATACCAACATCAGAAGTCCTCACAGCTGCGTTGCTACTTGTAGCCACATTTGAACTGCGTGTAAAAGCCCTCTTAGGCTGCTCTTTCTCCTAGTCGATCAGACCCTGTTTCATCGCATCCTCTATCTGTACCCCTATCTCATGAAGGTCAGCAAATGTAGGGAGGGGTAAGAAAATCATCTTCTGCAACAGCTTCGGTTGCAAATTACGAACGACCATTCTTATCTGGTCCTTTTCAGTTGGCTTGGGGGTCATTATGGAGGCCTTGGCCCTCCACTGAATGACGAAGTCAGAGAAGCCCTCCTTCGGCTCTTGTAGAGTTGCCTCGCGATCATGAGTTGTGACCTCGATTTGAGTGTTGTAAGAATATTGGGCGATAAAGGCCTCAGCCATCTCTTCCCAGCTTTTCTTCACATAATCTTCCAGTTTAGCATACCAGATGGTCGCGTTACCCGACAAGGTCCGGCCAAAGAGGGATAGCTTCTGCAGTCTAGTCAGGCTCATCGGCCGCAGAATATCTAAAAGTAGCCGCAAGTGGACCATAGGATCACCTAAACCGTCGAAGCAGTCCATGTATGGCATTTTAAATCTATCCGGCAATGTCACCGCCGAATCTGTATAGCCATCCTCTATATCTGGGATCGAATTGACTCCCTAAGCTCATTTGAAAAGCTTCTCAAGCTTGTTCACTTTCAGAGCGGTAGGATCAACCTCAAACTCGAATGGTGCGTCCGTTGGATAGGCCGGTGCTTTGGAAGTCTGAGGTGGGACTGGCCCTGCTGGAATGTCTGCATTCTCTTGGACATTAGTTGTATCCCCGGCTATTGGAACCCTAGCTGGAGGTGGATGTAAAGCAGAAGCTGCTGCTTGTTGTGGTTGCTGTTGCTGTTGAAGCCTAGCAATCAGTTCAGCCTGCTGGGCTGCAATCTCTGCTTGGTGAGCGGTAACTTTCGCTTGGTGAGCAGCGTCCAGCTGCATGGCCTCGATGATTTGTTGCAGTTGACGCATCATATCCTCCATATTGACTGAGGGGTGCTGATCTATCAGAACCGGTGTATACTCTCTTCCTGAGGTGGAAACAGAAAACTGGGCCCGACTGCGCACAAGTGAAGCAAATAATGACCGCTGAATTAGCAACTGTTGAACCGATGATCTATGCCTGACTGTCCTCCGTCTCGTAACCGGGGGTACCGAAGCAAACACTGGCTATCCTCCAATAAAATCCTCAGATCGGTAAATCCTCCTGACTCTGGTTCAGAGTGCTCGGGGGGAAACTGCCTCGTCGGAAGCAATTGTGAAATACTACCTTGCAAAAAGAAAATAAACCAAAAAAAAGGAAATAACAATCAGTGAACGCACAACACCTCGGCTTTAAATAGAAACAACACACAGTTGAAATCATAAGCTGGACAATCTGTTCTCAAACACTGATTTCTGCCCTCAAATTTTCTACCTCAAAATTGATACCCTCAAACTGATACCGAGACTTGCAACTGATACATGTATTCCTGTAGAGACACACCCTAATAGCACATATCAAGCAAGTGAGAGCCAAAACACCCCTATGATGGGGCAAGGTCTCCCTGCCCTAATTTCGTTAGGAACTAGGGATTCACTACGCAAACATGCGGTTTCAAACAATCCTGTATTCGGGTGAGTAACCTATCCTAGTGTAGAATAGTCTCTAAGGCTTCTAATATGCAACTAGGTCAATTGGTCAAAAGGGGTGCCTCAGCAAGACCATCTAATATACCTCTCTCTCTCTCTCCTAACACCGAGAAGTGAAAGGAGGATCAAACGGTACAGTGGTAGTCCAAATCCAAGGTTTGTGTCCCCATCGTGGCAGAGCCCGCAACCGGTCAGCCTTATGGCACGCTTTTCCAAGCAAGCCTCCGACAAATCGCTCAGGAATAGCAGATGGCCAACACTGTGACTTAGGTGCAACAATGCAAATGTAATGCAAAGAAACAAATAAATGTGAATAAAACATCATATCATGAGTTCGAATCAAATTCTCTAAATCCCCAGCAGAGTCGCCAGAAACTGTAGACTCGACTTCTTCGCGCTCCTTTTCGGAGAGCTCGAATTGGTTCTACAGTTCGGACACCTGTCACGGTTCTGAATCTAATCTCACAAAGTGTAATGTGAGACTGATAAACACCAAAAAGTCCAATACGGCAAATCATTTTGGAAAATCGATTTCGAATCAAATAATGCCAAAATTGGACTGCTTTGCCAAATTACAGAGTCGCAATCTAAATATTTTGTTTTTGGGAAATTTAGGAAACCCTGACTCGTGCCAAAGGCCACATGTCCGTCATCACCAAAATTGTCTCGGCTCGGGAACTTGGATACGAGAGGGAAAGGTCCTGAAATGAGCACCCCCGCTCGCCCGATCAAAGATCGGCCTCTACTAAGCATGATATGTTGTTTTATAAACACATGTGTTCTTATTCCAGTTATTAGCTAACTTTACTATATGACGCACACAAGCAAGTATAGACTAAGTCGCAAGACTTGGAACAATTCAACTCATGTTTGCTTTTGAAAATGGTTTGAATTTTCCACCCTCAAGTGGGCTAAAACACGGATTTGCCATCAAACATGATGGGCTTAAAACATGATTTTGCCACTTCGCAAAATGGGCTTAAAACACACGTCTATCGAATTGTTCCAATTCAAGCAACAAAACCTTCATCTATAGGCATTCATGTAGTTTAGCACTTAAGCACATAGCCTCATGGTAAGCATGCGAAACATGGCAACATGGTAATCACACTCATGCAATATGCTAAAGCATAAAAGCTTCCCGAGTACACCAAGCCAAAACAAAAACTAGTTAGAAACAATGCATGATCCTAACTATACAAGATGCCTAATGCAACATATGCAATATGAATTAATAGGCTCGGCTACTAAGATGGCATATGAATGCAACAATTTGATAACATGCTTTGAAACACGTATTCAAATAGGTATTGAAATACAATACAGTTTGAATGATGCGCCGAGCCTCGGTGCATGCAATACAAATGAATGATGCAAACATGCAAGCATAAGGTATGCTAATCAAAATGTGCCCTAATCTAACCATCGAAAGCGATTAAATAAAAGGGAGAAAGACGCGGGGTTGGAAGACATGTACACATGCACGCACACTTATTACAACATTACGCCCTCTCAAAGGAGGATCCGAATAAATAAGCTAAGCTAACAAAGCTAAGCTAATCAAATTAATCTAATTAAGCTAATTAGACTAATTATTACAAACCAAACGAATAACTAGTAAACTAATTACTAATTATTACAACACTTTAACTAATTAGCAAACTAGTTAAGCAAATGTATACTAACTAATTATGCAAGATATTTAAACTACACTGCCTCAGCTCAGCCTCGGGTAATGAAGGATGCATGCACTCCGATTTGCTCTTGAGAGGCTCTATTTGCAGGGTTGAGTACACTTCAAAACCTTTCTGCTCCAACTTACCAAATCAATGCTGAGGATCACACTAGTGACCTGCCGGCCATGGTAGGTTGCTGTCGGCCCCCTGCTAGCCAAAAATGTGCCATGTCGGCCAAGGATGAAGCACTGCTGGCCATCAATGAGCCACTGCCGGCCACTGGTGTGCTGAATCACCACACTGCAACAGAGCACAAACAAAGGAAAATTGAGGGTTTTCCAAGGATATGTTTGTACTGTGTTCCTCTTTATTATCTCAAAACATTAATTGAGTGGCACTCTTGGACCCAAAACCACCAATCAAGCATTTTCAATGCATGATGGCCAAAGATCCAAGTTGTACACTTTCAAGAAATGCACAAAAACAAGACTTTAGACCACTACCTTGTCATGAATGATCAAAGGCAATGGAGACAAAGGAGATTTTTCATCACTTTGAGTATGAAATGCTCCAATCTACCTTGTGTTCAATATAACGTCCGATTGAACACATGCGATGCAAACACAACATGCTTATCTTGTTCATGTTTTACTTGTCATGTTTTATTTACACATTTTACATTACCAAACCATTCTTTAACCGGTTAAGTCCAAGGTGAGTGTCCTCTAATCAGAGAGGGGTCAACCAAAGGATGATTTAAGACATGAGAGAGATCATGTCATTGGTTAGTAGAAACCCTCAAAAGAGGATTAAAACCATTAAGCACAAGTCTCACTCTCAAGCTTAAACACAACCTTAAGGCTGACCAACCCTCAAAGTAAATGGAAAAGTGAAGAAATGAGGGAGGTTGTAGATATTTTAGTACTGAAATGGCATGAAAAATGATACTACAACATGCAAGCAACTCATGCACAACATCTTCAAAAGCCAAAAACACCAAACTAGTGAAGAACACTACACTAGAGGCATGCAATACAAAGCCCAACTGACTAAACCAGCTTAAAACAGAGTTAAATCATGCCAAATCAGTAGCTAAAACATGCTGAGATCAATTCACAAAAAGGTAAAAAAACATGCTCACATGTTAGGCTATCTACACTTGCAAACAAGACACAAGGATGGGAGGCTACCCCCTCCCATTTTGGACCTCAAAACAAAGTTTTTACCACTGAAAATCCCCTAGAATTCAGTGGTTAAAAGAGCCAAAAAAAGTTGTTTTAAAAGCTTTGAAAGATGGCACAACAACTTGACAAACAAGTTACAAGAAGGGTGGACCACCCCTAACTCCAATCAAACCTCAAACCACCATTTTAGTCCATGCAAACAGAGATTTTCAGAGGTTAAAACCAGCCTCAAAACAGCATGCAAAGATGGCAAAACAAGTATTTAAATTAGACTTAAAATACAAGTATTCTACCTCTTTGAAGACAATATGCTATTTAAGCAACAATGGCAAGTCAAACCAAGCTAATATCCTCTTCTAGAGCTCAAATAGGACCTCAAGCAACCTCAACACAATGGTGATCAAGTTTGATCAAGAGCTCACAAGCAAAAGTGTAGAGAATTTAGGCTTTAAGGCAAAATATTTAGAGAGAGAGGATTCTAGAGAGAGAGGGAGAGAGAGAGAGAAATTTTTTTGTCTTCAAAATTTCCAACCTTGAGCATGCAAGAGGAAGGCTTCTATATATAGAAGATACAAAATCCTCTCAAAAAGTTCCAGCCATACGTGCAAGTAGATGGCTCAACCTGTGCAAATAGTTGACACAAAATATCAGAAAATATCTACTGATACACTAGTGGTCGGCCGACCATTAATGATGGCCAGCAGGGGCTCATTGATGGCCAACAAGGCATATCAATGGCCAGCAGGCCAAAATCCATGGCCGGCAGTGCATCAAGAATAACATGCTGGAAGGACCAAAACATGGTCCAAAAATGAGATAGAATTGATGCAGGGTTTGGAAAACTCAAACCTGTGGCGTTCTACCGCGGAGTTCGAGCGCTCGACGAGCAATCAAACTTGTCACTGGATGTACCTGCAAGAACATCCAAGTCTTAAGGACGTTCAAAAATGGGGTGTCTACACCAGCGCTTAAGTCCATACTTAATTTGGGGTTTAATTTCTAACCCTTTGCATTTACCCCCTGCGCTCCTAGGGGATACGCTTCTGTTTCCCGCGCATGCATGACGTCTGCAGGTAACCCAAGGGTTGCGTCGATTGGGTCAGAAGTTGCGTAAGCTCTGAAAAGGTGCCCCCTTTAATTGACAAGTCATAATGGGCCTAAGGAAGCGTATTGGCACCTCTTTGCTGCTTTATTTATAAATAGCCCCCCCTTGGGTCCATCGATCCCCCACTTCTACCACAACATACTTTCTTGTCTCCTTGTCTTATTCTCTTCCTTGCGGCCACTTTCCAAAGTATTCTTTACTTTTCTTTATTCTTCCTCATAGTTAGCACAAGGTTTCTACTCGACAAGGCTGCCCCACCCCCTACTGAGTGGAGGAGGGCCCCATACTTCGGAGGGCTGGCTGACCCTTTCTAGAAGACAGTTGACTCCTTCGCTCTTAATGCCCTTCCTCTGGACAAGCCTCTGCTCCCTTTTGGTGAGGCTACTTTGGATGATGCTAACATGGTGAACCCAGTTTTTGTACTGCAGTTTAGCGTGGAGTGTGGCGACTGTTCCCATTTATACATCTACTATTGCACTCACTCAGGCCCTCCGGCAAGCTAGTCTTTCTGGGTTGATGACATCATTATAGATGGTGGCTTCGAACAACACTTAAGGGATGTTCGTCTTTTCAATGCCGTTTGATTTCGAGGGAGTTGTCAGTGCGCAAGGTACAAACCAACACTGACATGGTTGTCTCCCATTGGAGCCGCAACACTCACACCTTTGCCTTGGCATGGGGAGAGATAACTCCAACCCTCAAAGATGTCACCGTCCTTCTGCGTTTGAATACCCGTGGAGATCACCCATTTAATCCAACGCCCCTGACTTCTGTAGAACAAGTTGCTGTCACTGCCCTTTAAAGTGTCTTTCGGGAGGCGCGGAAGTATGGCTTCTAGTACGATCTTAAGACTGGGGAACTGCTCCAGGAGAGGCCTAAGAGGGACAAGACAACCTACCTTTCTTGGCTGAAACATTTCTTCAAGGACCTGCAACCAATTGTGGGCAACATCACAGAGGAAAGCCGTAACTCCATAGTTGGGTTGGGTTACTGCGGTGACTTGTACCTGGCTGCCTTTGTCAGTTATTTCATCTCTTTTTTTTGTTCTCCTTAGCAACCCTGCTGAGAGTATCAATCCTTTGGTGTTTCCTTTAGTTGTTAAACTCTACAACGGCAGTCAGATCCCTCTAGCCCCCCTCTTCTTGGGGAACTTATACTTCCGCCTTGACCTCATTCACTAGGATATAGAGCGATCCATGGGCCGCTATGATGTATGGAGCTTTGTACACACTCAGTTCCTGACCATTTTCTTCTACGAGTAATTCCCTGCTATGGGCCCCGTCTCTAAAGAACATGAACCCTTCTTCACCGATAAAGTCCTTGATGCAAAGTGTCGTCCTGTTCTAGATGCAGAAGGTCAACCTGTCATGAGGCAAATGCACCAATCCCTCCCTGGCATCTCTCGATGGTCTAGTCTTTGCACCAACAAACCCTTTGCGGATTATGTCAACCGCATAGAGGAGTGTGTGTTCCGTCCTTTTACTTAGCTTCTTCCAGGCATTTCTGTTGTCCTATTTTATTTCTCAGAGTCTGTCACGTTGATTTTTTCCTTGACAGCGTCCAGGCCAACTCCCTTTTACTGGCTACCATGATACGCCCCGGGTTTCTACCCGTATGGAATGAGGAAGGCATGTCCGGTGTTGTCTACAGACCGGATAGGGTCCTTAGGCAATTCAACATGGACTAGGGCATTCTCAATGCCCCTCCACCTCAAGCAGATTTTCACCAGAGCTTCCAGAGGTTTGCTCGTGACTACACCGCCTTACTCATGGAGGGTTTAGGCCTCATGGAATTGCCTTCACTTTGATGAGAAAGTGCCTTTACTCCTAGTAACAGGCTATTCTGGCACCGCAACCTCAACTTGTTTTTCAACTTTTACAACAGTGCTCCCGTTGTCCCTGCGATGGAACCCATTCCGCAGCCTGACTTATCCCTTTGTCTTCCCTCTGGTCGAGGGAAACAGACTAGTATATTCTGCCTTTTCAAGCTTCTATCCCTGTTTGCCGTGGAGAAGCCTCACCCGTCTGGAGTAATGTACGCTCAACCTTTACAAATTGCTCCCCCTCAAGTCGGCGCAACAGTACGCATGACCCGCTCCAGACTGAAGGCAACCCAAAAGGCAACAACATCAATTGCTGAAGCACGTGCCTCACCAAGTAGGAAGAGACTAAGAAAGGTACCCATACTTAGAAAATATTTTGCATTACTTCTTTGGGCTTTTTGAATTTACTTTAGTAATCACATATTCTTTTTCCTTTTTAGGGCCCATCAGCCATACCACCTTCGGGCCCTAGAGGTTCTTCTATTGCCACCGGAATTTCCTCAAATTCGGATAACGACGACGACCTTCCCATTGCTACAAAGGTCACAAGATTCAGGACCCATGTGATGATACTTCCAAATGTTGAAGAAGAACCAAGTGTTGGGGCCGCACCAACTACTGAGGCTGAACCAGTTGTGGAGGCTGCAGAAAACAAACAAGTCCCTCATGCTGTGGAAGTTACAGCGGGTGGTATAGTTGCTGTGGGTGCAGAGCCTCCAAACCCTGTTGATTCTGTTCACTCCAACCGTTCCTCTGTTGGCAGAAATGATTATGTCCCTGAGACCCCAAGGGAAGATCGCGGCGTAAGAGAGTCGTTGGAAGTTGCACCATCTCCCTTTGGAGCTGTATCTGGTGGTTCTTCCCAGTCCATTGAGTCTCCATTGGTTCAACATACCCCACTTCCAAACGTCCAAGTGGCTGAGGGGAGTGCAAGTGTAGCGGCTGCTTCAACCATTCCTGCTGTAGTCCCCTTAAATTTGGACTGACTTGTAGAGGTAGCTGTCACCTTAGCCACTCATGCTGTTACTATTGTCACTGGGACCTCTGATCCAGTTGTTTCAACAACTTCTAAGCAGCTCGCGAACCTGTACCCCACTCACTTTCTCGAAGTGCCAACTGACCTTAGGGTATCTTAAGATTTTTATATTGGGATGGATACTACTGTTGTACCAAATCTGAACGTTGGAGACTACCAAATGGATGACCTCTTTGCGGAGCGACATGATGGTGTAGGCAGCTTTGGCCTTTCTTGCGAGGCCAGTTCACCTGGTCGCCACCCAGCATCTGCCCATTCTAATGCTGTCGGGCAATCATCTTCAGGGGAAGTGCATCGCCCTCAAACCTTTGGTCGCTCTGCCAGTCTCCCTCCAGTAATTGAAGCTGGAGGCGGTGTGAGAGAGTCCCCTCAGTCCTCAGGAAAAGTTTCTTTTCTAAGTTATTGGGTCTCCTCCGAAGCTACTCCTACTCTTGCTCGCATCCAGGCGCTACATCCGGGCACCTTTACTGCTTTTAATGTTCCTGGATCTATGGTGCAGACAGTGCTGCTAGAGTCACTTGCCAGCTTCATTCGCGACCTTGCTGCTAAGAAGATTCTGACAACCCCAGCAAGTTCATGGAAAGTGTTGAAACCAACCTAAGCGGTTTTGAGAGGAACGGTTTGGATTTATCGTGGATGAGGGATAGGTTTCAGGCAGTCGATGGTTTCCTTGAGCATGTAGACAATGTAGCGATGATTGCATCCTTGAAGGAGACTATCAAGGAGTGTAAGGGTGCCTTGGAGCAATATCGGCAAAACCTGGCTCGGTTCAAAGAGAAAGACTCTACGCTGGTTGCAAAGCTACCTAGGGATGTGACCCTGATGGACTCCCTCATGAAGGATTTGATTTGATTTAGTGTGACTCTGTTATGGCTCCTTTTCTTTGTACTTTTGCTATCTTTTTTCTTTCTCCTTTTCTTTTTGAACATTGTAATCATGCTATGGAAAACTTTGATGTTTATGAAAGCAAAGATATTGAGTCTTACTTCATTGCATTCTTTTCATTGCCTTTACATATCTTCTAAGGCTGAACAAAACTCTTGCTATGAACGGAACTCCACCATGACTAAGTTTTTTTTTTGTTTTTTTACAAGGCTAAAATTTCACTAAGTATGAAAAACTTTCCTTGCACTAAGTGTTCACAGGAGTAACAGGGTTACTAAGTGTATGACACTTTCTTTACATTTTGCTTTGGAAGTATTAACAAAGAAACTTACAACTCTCTCTTTTTTTTCTTTTTCTTTTTCTTTTTTGACAAAAGAAATTAAGGAAAATACTCTTTGACATACTTGGTGTTGATAGGGCCAGTTCTGAACCCATCATCTACTCTTGTCAACTTGTAATACCCGCTACTGCTTGCCTCAGCAACTTTGTAGGGGCCTTCCCATCTGGGTGAGAACTTAGGGATTGGTTACCCTCGCATGATTGCGTCCACTATCTTCCATACCAAGTCCCCTTCTTTGAACTCCCTATGTTGAACAGACTGATTGTAGGCACGAGCTATAGACTGATAATACTTTTCCATTGCCAACGAGGCTCGATCCCTTCTATCTTCAGCTGCCTCTATGTTGTTTTTTTCTACTGTTTGGAACCAAGTTTGCTGACATAGCCATTCTTGTCAAGGATACTGCCAACTCAACTGGTAACACAGCTTTGGACCCATATACTAGGGAAAATGAGGTTGCTTAAGTTGTGTCATGACCAGCTCCCCCGTACCCAAGGGTTAAGCATCGTGATGGCCAGTAACTGAGGTTACCTCCGGCCAAAACATAAACAAATTAACAAACGCAAGCGGAAGAAATATTTGAATAAGGGTACCAAAATAATCATTGAAGCTTCTATTTTTATTACAAAATATATTGACCAAAAAGGCCGATATTTACATATTAAAAGATCATAAAAATACTGTGTGTGTTTATTCCGCAGCCCCGCATCTAAGACTTTCCAAAGCTATTCCTGAATTACATTATTTCCTGAAAATTGGTAAACAACTATAAGCACATGGCAGAGTGAGAAATATTATACCAAGGGTATAAGGGACATGAAATAACCATGGATCGTTAGTTAGGCCAAAACATTTACATAAACAAATCATTTAAGTAACAGAAACTGAAATACAGATATTATATAAATATATAACCATAACCACGGTACAGAACAGAGGTCACAGAAGTGACAGTCAGAACAGAGGTACGGATTCAAGAGGTGGCTCGTACGGATTCTAGAGGTGGCTCTCACAATAGTGTAGCACTTAGTTCCGCACAGCACTTTGGTCCACATAGAATAGAGGTACGGATTCAAGAGGTGGCTCGTATGGATTCTAGAGGTGGCTCCCACCATAGTGTAGCACTTAGCTCCGCACAGCATTTTGGTTCGCACAAAACAGAGGTCAATGGATCCATGACAAACAGAGGGCCACAAAGTGGTCAAACAGAAGCCAATGGTTATTTAAGTCCCCCAAGGCGTGGGACTCCCGTGGTGGTACTTACAAAACATAATTGTTTATAAGGTCATAGTCAAATATTCTTTAAAATATAAATAAATATATACATGGGTTTCCTTTTAAGCAAATAGGGTTCAGAAATAAAACCACGTAACTGAAACCTTTATAAAATATAACTTTTATTAAAAACATAACTTGTATAAAATAGATTTCGTAAGTCAAAACATACGTAAAATACATTTTGGTAACTCAAGATATAATATAACTCACCTTAACTTTAATACCTTACTCTTCCTTTCTACTATCAAAGACCCTTTCACGTTCCACTATTTTTTTCTCTCCTTTCCTTTCTTCTTTTTTTTCTTTCTTTTCTTCTTTCCTTTTCTTCTTTCTTTTCTTTCTCTCTTTTCTTTTTCTTTCTTCTTTCCTTTGCTGCCCAGGTGACACGCCTCTCTTAAATACAGAAGAGAACCCACTCTCTGTCCAACACGTGGCCGAGCCCAATTAATTCCACAGATTCGATTATAATTATATAGATTCGTTCTTATCTTTAATAGATATTTAAGATAATTACCCTTTGACCCAATATTTTAATATAATTATATAAATAATTTAATTCTTAAGTAAATTACATTTTATCGTATACCAATATAAAATTAATTATTTATTTTAGTACCACACTTATTATTATTATTATTATTATCTATATTATTATTATTTATATTTTGACCCCTAAACTTTTAATAATTATATTATTTTATAAAATTACGCATAATAATATATAATAAATCATATATTTTCTTGACTGAGATTAAATAATATTAGTATAAATTCTACAGAATAATTAAAAATCTGGGTTGTCACAATCTTTCCTCCTTTTAAAATTTCGTCCTCGAAATTTGCCATGTGTAAGCTATCTGCTGCGCACTTTGATAATTATATATTAGATAATTAATCTGATAGAAATAGTACCTCAAAAATTTTTTTACCAAAAATAACTCACTGTCTAGTTGTCAAAAATTAGTTTAGGCCAAAATGAGAAATAATGGGTGACTTGAAAAACTTTTCACTCGTTTTGTTTACGATAAAAATAAATAAAAATGAGAGCACAATGACAGAATTATATGCAAGAATTGAAAATTTTGAGATGAACTTTTCATTGATGGGGAATAGTTTCAAAATTAGTTTCTTTATGGTTTGAATCCACTTTTAAAAACATCAAATAAATTTTTTTTTTTGAATACTGAACTGAAAATTATATGTATTTAATTATATTATAATTTTGGTAGGTAATTGAGCCCGACATCCTTTGTTTAATTTCCTTCTTTTACTATAACAAATATAAATTATATCTAATATCCTTTACAAATTAGGCACACTAAAAGAAAATTTATTATATATATAATCATATAAAATTATAATATAATTAAATCAACTAACAAAATATAATATTTAGGTATTAATTACCCGTTATCCTACTTCTTAAATGTGCATGTGTCTTATACTCCAATGATGATTTTTTTTTTTTTTTTTTAAACCATTGCTCTGATACCACTTGTCACGACCCGCTCCTCGTACCCAAGGGTTAAGTATCGCAATGGCCAGTAACTGAGGTTACCTCCGGCCAAAACATAAACAAATTAATAAACGCAAGCGGAAGAAATATTTGAGTAAGGGTACCAAAATAATCATTGGAGCTTCTATTTTTATTACAAAATATATTGACCAAAAAGGCCGATATTTACATATTAAAAGATCATAAAAATACTGTGTGTGTTTATTCCGCAGCCCCGCATCTAAGACTTTCCAAAGCTATTCCTGAATTGCATTATTTCCTGAAAATTGGTAAACAATTATAAGCACATGGCAGAGTAAGAAATATAATACTAAGAGTATAAGGGACACGAAATAACCATGGATCGTTAGTCAGGCCAAAACATTTACATAAACAAATCATTTAAGTAGCAGAAACTGAAATACAGATATTATATAAATATATAACCATAACCACAGTACAGAACAGAGGTCACAGAAGTGACAGTCAGAACAGAGGTACGGATTCAAGAGGTGGCTCGTACGGATTCTAGAGGTGGCTCCCAAAATAGTATAGCACTTAGTTCTGCACAGCACTTTGGTTCGCATAGAACAGAGGTACGGATTCAAGAGGTGGCTCGTATGGATTCTAGAGGTGGCTCCCACAATAGTGTAGCACTTAGCTCCGCACAGTACTTTGGTCTGCACAAAACAGAGGTCAATGGATCCATGACAAACAGAGGACCACAAAGTGATCAAATAGAAGCCAATGGTTATTTAAGTCCCCCAAGGCGTGGGACTCCCGTGGTGGTACTTACAAAACATAATTATTTATAAGGTCATAGTCAAATATTCTTTAAAATATAAACAGACATATCCATGGGTTTCCTTTTAAGCAAATAGGGTTCAAAATTAAAACCACGTAACTGAAATCTTTATAAAACATAATTTTTATTTATATACTAATAAAACATACTTGTGTAAAACAGATTTTGGTAAGTCAAAACATACGTAAAATACATTTTGGTAACTCAAAGTATAATATAACTCACCTTAACTTTAATACCTTACTCTTCCTTTCCACTATCAAAGACCCTTTCACCTTCCACTATTTTTTTTCTCTCATTTTCTTTCTTCTTTTTTTCCTTTCTTTTCTTCTTTCCTTTTCTTCTTTCTTTTCTTTCTCTCTTTTATTTTTCTTTCTTCTTTCCTTTGCTGCCCAGGTGACACGCCTCTCTTAAATAAAGAGGAGAACCCACTCTCTGTCCAATACGTGGCCTAGCCCAATTAATTCCACAGATTCGATTATAATTATATAGATTCGTTCTTATCTTTAATAGATATTTAAGATAATTAACCTTTGACCCAATATTTTAATATAATTATATAAATAATTTAATTCTTAAGTAAATTACATTTTATCGTATACCAACATAAAATTAATTATTCATTTTAATACCACACTTATTATTATTATTATTATTATTATCTATATTATTATTTATATTTTGACCCCTAAACTTTTAATAATTATATTATTTTATAAAATTACGCATAATAATATATAATAAATCATATATTTTCTTGACTGAGATTAAATAATATTAGTATAAATTCTACAGAATAATTAAAAATCTGGGTTGTCACAATCTTTCCTCCTTTTAAAATTTCGTCATCGAAATTTGCCATGTGTAAGCTATCTGCTGCGCACTCTGATAATTATATATTAGATGATTAATCTGATAGAAATAGTACCTGAAAAAAAATTTTACCAAAAATAACTCACTGTCTAGTTGTCAAAAATTAGTTTGGGCCAAAATGAGAAATAATGGGTGACTTGAAAAACTTTTCACTCGTTTTGTTTACGATAAAAATAAATAAAAATGAGAACACAATGACAGAATTATATGCAAGAATTGAAAATTTTGAGATGAACTTTTCATTGATGGGGAATAGTTTCAAAATTAGTTTCTTTATGGTTTGAATCCACTTTTAAAAACATCAAATAAATTTTTTTTTTTTTTGAATACTGAACTGAAAATTATATGTATTTAATTATATTATAATTTTGGTAGGTAATTGAGCCCAACATCATTTGTTTAATTTCCTTCTTTTACTATAACAAATATAAATTATATCTAATATCCTTTACAAATTAGGCACACTAAAAAAAATTTATTATATATATAATCATATAAAATTATAATATAATTAAATCAACTAACAAAATATAATATTTAGGTACTAATTACTCGTTATCCTACTTCTTAAATGTGCATGTGTCCTATGCTCCAATGATGATTTTTTTTTTTTTTTAAACCATTGCTCTGATACCACTTGGCACGACCTGCTCCCCGTACCCAAGGATTAAGTATCGCGATGGCCAGTAACTGAGGTTACCTCCGGCCAAAATATAAACAAATTAATAAACGCAAACGGAAGAAATATTTGAGTAAGGGTACCAAAATAATCATTGGAGTTTCTATTTTTATTACAAAATATATTGACAAAAAATGCCGATATTTACATATTAAAAGATTATAAAAATACTGTGTGTGTTTATTCCGCAGCCCCGCATCTAAGACTTTCCAAAGCTATTCCTGAATTACATTATTTCCTGAAAATTGGTAAACTATAAGCACATGGCAGAGTGAGAAATATTATACTAAGAGTATAAGGGACACGAAATAACCATGGATCGTTAGTTAGGCCAAAACATTTACATAAACAAATCATTTAAGTAGCAGAAACTGAAATACAGATATTATATAAATATATAACCATAACCACGGTACAGAACAGAGGTCACAGAAGTGACAATCAGAACAGAGGTACAGATTCAAGAGGTGGCTCGTACGGATTCTAGAGGTGGCTCCCAAAATAGTATAGCACTTAGTTCCGCACAGCACTTTGGTCTGCACAGAACAGAGGTACGGATTCAAGAAGTGGCTCGTATGGATTCTAGAGGTGGCTCCCACAATAGTGTAGCACTTAGCTCCGCACAGCACTTTGGTCCGCACAAAACAAAGGTCAATGGATCCATGACAAACAGAGGACCACAAAGTGGTCAAATAGAAGCCAATGGTTATTTAAGGCGTGGGACGCCCGTGGTGGTACTTACAAAACATAATTATTTATAAGGTCATAGTCAAATATTCTTTAAAATATAAACACACATATCCATGGGTTTCCTTTTAAGCAAATAGGGTTTAGAATTAAAACCACGTAACTGAAATCTTTATAAAGCATAACTTTTATTAATATACTAATAAAACATACTTGTGTAAAACAGATTTTGGTAAGTCAAAACATACGTAAAATACATTTTGGTAACTCAAGGTATAATATAACTCACCTTAACTTTAATACATTACTCTTCCTTTCCACTATCAAAGACCCTTTCACCTTCCACTATTTTTTTTCTCTCATTTCCTTTCTTCTTTTTTTTCTTTCTTTTCTTCTTTCTTTTCTTTCTCTCTTTTATTTTTCTTTCTTCTTTCCTTTGCTGCCCAGGTGACACGCCTCTCTTAAATAGAGAGGAGAACCCACTCTCTGTCCAACATGTGACCGAGCCCAATTAATTCCACAGATTCGATTATAATTATATAGATTCGTTCTTATCTTTAATAGATATTTAAGATAATTACCCTTTGACCCAATATTTTAATATAATTATATAAAAATTTAATTCTTAAGTAAATTACATTTTATCGTATACCAACATAAAATTAATTATTTTTTTTAATACCACACTTATTATTATTATTATTAATATTATCTATATTATTATTTATATTTTGACCCCTAAACTTTTAATAATTATATTATTTTATAAAATTACGCATAATAATATATAATAAATCATATATTTTCTTGATTGAGATTAAATAATATTAGTATAAATTCTACAGAATAATTAAAAATCTGGGTTGTCACAAATTGGCTTCCTCTTTGACATTCTATATGTCCAGAGTGCAACGGGGAGTTGTTCAGACCATGTGCCCCCTGCTTCATCCATCATTTTACTCAATATTCGAATGAGAGTTTTGTTGGTGGCCTCAGCTTGTCTGTTCCCTTTGGGGGTAATATGGACTAGAATTATGGTGCTTGATCTGGTAGGCGTCCAACAGTTTTCCCACATGGCGATTTACAAAGGGAGTTCCATTGTCAGACAACATTACTTTGGGTATGCCAAACCTATAGATTATGTTTTCTTTGATGAAGTTGGTCACTCCTGCCCTGTCTGCCTTCCTCATCGGTATAGCCTCTACCCACTTGGTACTAACCTCAGTCGCTGCAAGTATCCATTCGTGGCCTTTGGATTGTTGCGCTATAGGACCTACCAGGTCAAATACCCAAGTATGAAACAGGTAAGGAGTCTTGATGTTGTACAGTTCAACCGCCGATGCATGTATCAAGTTCCCAAACTTCTAGCAGGATTGACATCTCCTTACAAAGTTTTTAGCATCTTCTTCTATTGTTCGGCCAGTAGTAGCCGAGGTGAATAAAATGTCCATATAATCGCTACCCTCCTTGATGCTTTGTCTTGTGGGCTTCCCTCAGCACCTCATTTGCCTCGTTTTTTGATAAACACGCCAAAGGTTCCCTTTCAAAGCTTCTTTGGTACAGCTTGCCTTAGTCAAGGAAGAAGCGGAAGGCCCACGTCTTAACTCTGATTGCATTGGCTTTGTTCTTAGGCAGTGTGCCATTTCCAAGGTAGTCAATATATGGCTGCCTCTATTCTTCACTGCTTAAGAAATGGGCTTCCTCTTTCTTAGGATGGGACTGACACTTTGCACATTGTCTCTGCAACTCAGTACTTTCCCTTTCCATCTCTGGCCAGTAATACCCTTGCCTCTGTATCTGTTGGTATAGACTGATATCTCCATCTCCACAGGACTTAGCACGGATCTGCTTAAGTCTGTAAGTTATTTCTTGTCTGCTGACGCACCTTGCTAGCACATTGTCGGGACCGCAAAAATATAACTCTCCTTTGAGGAGCAGAAATGATGCAAGTTCTGCCGGTCTGATTGTTCCCTGGCCTGTTTTCAACTGCTGGATTATCTCTGCTTTCCACCCCTCAGCATCTTGCTTTGTATGTTCTTCAACAAACACTGCTGGTGTTGTTCTTTTCTCGATGATGATAGCTATACTATCATCTGGTATATCCACCTTTGCCCCCAGTGTAGCCAAGGCATCGGCGAAACGGTTGTGTGTTCGAGAGGTATGCTGGATTTGGACATCACCAAATTAAGTGAGCAACCTTTGAACCACGGTCCGATATGAGGCCAACAAAGGCTCCTTCAAGGCGAAATCACCTATTGTTTGCTTGATAACTAGCTTGAAGTAGCTCTAAATTTTCAACTTACAAAGGCCCTTCTTTTGGGCAGCAATTAGACCCAGTATCAACTCTTCATATTCAGCCTCATTGTTTGAACATTCAAAGTCAAACTTATATGATAGATGAAATTTTTCTCCTTCTTGACTGGTTAGTGTTATGCCAGCTCCATATTTCCCAGCTCCGGAAGCTCCATCAAATTTTAAGTCCCAATAAGTCTTAACTGCAGCTGCTGACACATGAACCTCACCTGGTAGGGGTACCTCTGTAGGTTCACGTTCACCAGATGGGAATTGGGCCAGTGAGTCTACAAGTGCTTGGCTCTTAATTGCCTCGGGAGTAACACAAGCGATGTCATATTCTGCTAGAGCGAAAAACCATCTTGCCATTCTTCCAGTTAGGGCGAGCTTGCTCAGCAAGTAGCGGACTGGATCACTCTGGGTCACAACCTGGATCGGGTGTGCCAAAAAATAGTGGTGCAACTTCTGCTCTACGAAGATTAAGGCTAAACAATGCCTCTCAATTGGAGTATATCGCGACTCAGCACCATTGACTTTGTGACTGATGTAATAGATTGGTTTCTCAATGTCATCTATGTCTTGGAAAAGTAGAGCTCCAATAGACCGAGGTGTAGAGGTTAGGCACAGTAGTAGAGGCTTTTTTGGTTGTGGGGCAATCATTGTAAGTGGAGAGGTAAGTGCTTTCTTCACCATATTAAATGCCTATTGGTGTTCAGGCAACCATTCAAACTTGTAATTCCCTTTCAGCAGTGTTCCAAAGAAAAAAGCTATCTCAACAAGGGCTGAAATGAACCTCCTGAGTTATGACACTTTGCCTAGGAATTTCTTCAAGGCCTTTTGAGAGTGTGGTGGTGGCATCTCCATGATTGACTTGATCTTATCCCCATCTACTTCGATCCCCCGCTGGTGTACAAAAAAGCTAAGGAACTTGCCGGCGGTAACCTCGAAGGCACACTTGAGAGGGTTCATCTTTAGACAGAATTTGCAGCAATGCTATAAACCTTTTTCCAAGTCGCAGAGGTGTCGGTTTGCCTCAGTAGACTTGACCACCAGATCATCCACATGTACTTCCACTTCATGATGCAACATGTCATGAAACACTACAGTCATAGCCTGTTGGTAGGTTGCCCCATCATTTTTCAAACAACAGGGCATCATCGTATAGAAAAAAATTTCCTAAGGGCGTTCTGAAAGCTATCTTTTCTGCATCTTCTGGTGCCATTTTGATCTAGTTATAACCACTGAACCCATCCATGAAGGAGAACATCTGATGGCTCGCAGTAGAATCAACAAGTGTGTCAACATGAGGCAATGGAAACTTATCTTTCGGGCAGGCCTTATTCAAGTCGCGAAAGTCTACGCAGACCCTGATCTGACCATTCTTCTTCTGTACAGGCATAATATTTGCTAGCCAAGTTGGGTACTATATAGGCTCAATGAACTTGGTCCTCTGCAACTTTTCTACCTCCACCTTAATCTTTGCTTCAAGATCAGGGTGATACTTTCGAGCATGTTGCTTGATTGGTTTAGAGTTGGGAAAAGTGTCCAAACGATGAGTGATAAGGGATGGGTCAAGACCAGGCATCTCGTTGTATGTCCAAGCAAAGGCGTCACTGTATCGCTTTAGTAGTGTTTTCAATTCTGCCTAAGCTGTTGGAGCCTTTGTATCGCTGATAAACATGGGCTTGCTCTGTCCTGGTAAGTCACTGAGATTGACCTCAACAAGTACCTCCTGCTGCGGTTTGGGTCTATTTTGCATGCATCCAGGGGCGGGCTCAGGCGTCTCCACCAACCCTTCTTATAACCCATCACCGTCACATTTATTCGTCTCGGGGCCATCCTCCTAAGGTATGAAGTCTGGCCCCCAAGACCGTCATAGGTAGTAAACTGTCTTAGCGCCCTCGCGCACCTTAACATTCTTGGACGGAGGACTTGTGGACTTACTGCTCCTCTTCTGCCCACTACTTACTAGAGCAGCCTCTATATCTCGAATGTCTTCCCACTTTGGCAAGTTTACCCCTACAATTTTACCAGTCCTTGGAGTTTCATCCGTTGACAACTCAGTAAAGAAAATTGCATCCAAATAGTGTACCTCCTCCACTCCGAATGGCTTTTCAGACGCATTTATGATTACTGTGTGCTTTCCCAACTTTGCCTTTACGCATTGGTGAGGGATAGCTCCATATTGGTGCATCCAAGCTCTGCCAAGTATCATGTGGTAATTTGTGTCCGCTTCAATCACATAGAACTTAGTGGCACAACGGATCTCGCCAACTGCTAAGTCCACTACAATATGGCCCGTCGTAACCTTCTTCTCACCACCAAATCCCGTTATAGTGATAGGTTGGCGAACCATCCTGGACTCTGGGATACCAGCCTTTGCAAAGGTGTCAATAGTGATGATGTTTATGGACGCCCCACCATCAAGGAAAGCACGCTTGAACTTTACATCATTAATGTAAGCTGTGACAAAAAAGATAACGGTTATGAGGAAATAGGTATGCTCTATTTACTTCTGAAAAAGTAATGGCTCCGTAGTCGTCTTGGATACGCCAAGGCACATAATCGTTAACCTCAGCAACTTCAACATGGTGCACTTTGGAAATGTTAATGAGGGCCTTTGTTACTTCCAATCTGGCGGCTTAGCTCAGCCCCAACTGGTCAAAGAAAGTGCGAAACTTAATAGAGTTTTGCAAGGCCTGAGCATGAGTATCCTCTGCGAATTTTGCCTCTGTAGGTACTGTCTCAGGGAGCTGGCCGCTAGCAATTTCTTCTAATTCATCATAGTAGGACGCCATGTGCACTTGATCGCATACGGGCCCAAGGTACCCAATCATATGTACATTCTTTCCATTCTCTTTGTGATTAGGATAAGGGTCCTTCCTTATGTCACAATTACCGGCGTCTTTGAACTTCAGCTCATTTGCATCAATTTTCTTCTTGAAGATATTTTTCAAAGTCCAACAGTCCCTAGTGAGGTGTCTGGTGGTTCTGTGATAGATACAATAATCTGGTTTTTTTTTTTGTCCTTCTTGGTTAGAGGGACATCAACCGGAGGCAAAGTAAGTTCACCATTAGCTACCCATTCTTTAACCAAGGCCTTAACATTTTCAAGACTGCAAGGATATAGATTTCTGTCCTCATAAATCTTTCTCTTTCGAGAGGACGACGCCTCTCCTTGCGAGCGGCTCCCTCCTGTAGAGGTTATCGTAGCAACTCTGCTACTGAGGGGGCAGCGGTGGCTGTTATGAGATCTGCGCAAGGGACCAGTGGTACTGAGGTTCCTAGTTGCCTCAATCAAGGCTGAAAAGGTAGGCAGATAATGGTTCACCAAGAAAATTTTGTAGTCGCGTATGGCACCCTCCACACATATGCTGACTAAGTGGGTCTCATCCACTGGTTCATGACAGTCAATAGCCTTATCTTAGAACCGCTTAACATAGTCCAGTATATCTTCGCCTTCTTTTTAGATATCTCGCCCAAGTGTGAGGGTTGTAACTTTCTCTTGGACTTGGAAGAACTTTGTGTGGAACTTGTTCACCATTTCCTCCCAATTCTTGATCGAGTTGGGAGCCAAGTTCACATACCAACTGTAAGCCTTTTTAATAAGTGATTTGGAGAACTCCCGAAGGCACGGAGAGTGGTCACTGCCATGGACACCAAGAGTTTTAATGAACCTCACAACGTGTTCTCTGGCATTGCCTTGTTTCCCATTAAACTTAACAAACTTGGGCACTGTATACCCAGTTGGGTAGGGCATGGTCAATATCTCTTGAGAGTATGAGGGTTTCACATCTGGGTCGGGGAAAGATGGTGATTGCTTTTTACTACGCTCTTGCTCGAGCATAGTGTAGACGTCCCCGAACGCCCCGGGAGGGATGAAGTCCCCCGTTCCGTTCGTTATGGGCTCACTACAGTTCGGACTCAAATTGTCACGGTTCTTAATCTGAACCAAAGAGTCCAAATCCGGCAAATCGTTTTGAGAAAACAGATTTTTTGAAAGAAGTGCCAAACATGGACTGCTTTGCCAGATACAGAGTCGCCACCTAAATATTTTATTTTGAGAAATTTAGGAAACCCTGACTCGTTGCCTAAGGCCACGTGTCCGTCATCACCAAAGTTGCCTCGGCTCGGGAACTTGGGTACGATTGGGGAAGGTCACTTCGTGAGCACCCCCGCTCGCCCGATCAAAGATCGGCCTCTACTAACCATGATATCTAGTTTTGAAAACATTATGCGTTCTTATTCCGGTTATTAGCCTAGATTTACTATGTGATACGCACAGCATACAAGTATAGACCAGGTCGCCTGAATTGGAACAAAACACTTTATGTTTGTTTTTTGAAAGATGGTTTGCTACTCGCAAGTAGGCTTAAAATGCAGATTTTGCCACCCTTGGGTGGGCTTTAGGAAAGATGGTTTTGCCACTATCTAGTGGGCTTAAAACTCTCAGTCAATCCATTGTTCAAATCCAAATAACCCAACCTTCACCCACAGGCATTCAGGTAGATATATCACATAAGCACATAGCTTCATGGTAAGCATGCTATCATGGTAGTCACTCACACGCATGCAAGGATGCTAAAGCATAAAAACTTACCGAGTACTCCAAGCCAAAACAGAAGCTGATTAGAAATCATGCATGATCCTAACTATACAGAAATGCCTAATGCAACACATGCAAAAATGCAACTATAGCAGGCTCGGCTATTCTAAACATGGCATATGAGATGCAACAGCTAACAAGTATTCAACTTGAATTTAAAATACAAATGCAGTTAGTATGACGCGTCGAGCCCGGTGCATGCAAGACAGATGAATGAATGCAAACATGCTATCATACTGTATGCTAATTGAAACATGCCCTATTCTAACCATCATAAGCTGATAAATAAAAGGGAGAAAGACGTGGGGTTGGAAGACATACATCACACGCACGCACACTTATTACAACATTGCCCTCGCTCGGAGGGTCCGAATAAATAATACAGTCCCAAATAAATAGTACAGTCCAAATAATTACAAAATCCTAATTAATTAACAAATTAAACTAGGAAAGCTGTAAACTAGCATGCAAGCTAGGGACTGCCTCGACTCTGCTCTGGATGATGAATGATGCATGTTCGGGTTGCTTGGCACGGAAATCCATCGCGATGCCCCAATTAGCCTTTGTTTGCAATTGATGCCGGAATGCTGTGCAAGGCTTTTGAAAGCTGCTGATTTCTGGTTTGCTGCAACAGTGAGCATGAAAGAGGCATAGTAATGTATTTTCACATATGTATGCATGCCTCGATCCTCGTGGCACCAATCACGCATCTCGATGCATGATGGCCGAGGAGTCGAACTGCACAACTCAATATGAAATGAATGCACATTAAAACACAACAAGGCCTAAACTCCATCATGGATAATCCGGAGTGTCGGTGACCGGGAATTGAGGCACGTTCCGTCCCTCGTTTCCCGTGCTCGGGCTAACTCCTATCCCAAACACAATGCAATATGCATGACATGCATGAATGCGACTAACATACACCCTAGCATACTCAATGCTATGAAATGGCATACACAATGCACGATGTAACAAGGCATACACAATGCTCTAACATACAACCTAGCACATGCAATGCAAAGGACTAAGATGGCATACATAATGCTATATGGGCTTACACTAACATGAGTGGACCTTAGCCACACTCACATCAGAGGCCATGAGATGAAAATGAGACACTCGAGATGCGTGCACGCATGCACGCAAACCGAGGACCGGTCCTAAGGCACGAATGCCACTCTACTAAAGCATGGCAAGGCATGGAATATGGCATATGAACATGCAAATTTCAGCACTAAAATATGATGCTAAACAGCCCCGAAACATGGCAATACGACACCCGATGCATGAGACGAACCCCGAAACTCAAAACTAGGCACATGGAATGGCTTATAGCTATACAAAGCATGCATAATTTGATCATGAAGCATGAAGACAGAATCAAGGCAGTCCCAAAACATGAACTTTCTTAGTTCAAAGCAAGGCCAAAAGGTGCTAGCAAGATGGGCTAAAGTAGCATGCAATTTTGACTAGTAAACAAGAGTTACATGGCAAGCACATGAAACAAGTGAGAACTCATCAAACCAGAAAAAATCAATGAACTAAACATGCCAAAATATGCCCAAATAAATATGGAAATGCAACCAACACATACCAAAATGAGGGGCTCCTTTAGAGGGCGTACAAAGGGGTTATTAAGCACATGCATCAAGGAAACTTAGCATGGCACAAACAACTCTGAAAATCAAATATGATAGTCCCAAAACTCACCAAATTGACCCTGAAATGTGACTAAGAAGCATGCAAAGAGGGGTCTCTTTGGGAGGCCAAAATGACCATCAAACAAGTCAAGGTGAGAGGGGGTCACCCCCCTCTGATTTGGAGGCTCAAAATAGTGTGCTAGCCACTAAAAATCCACTGGATTTCAGTGGCTAGAAGGCCAAACCAAGCATGCAACAAGGGCTTAGGTGTAAGGCTCAAAATAGGAGATAATCAAGCACACAAGGAAGCATATGACCTCAAACAAAAATGGAACCTTAAAAAAACTTGAAGATGAGATTAAAACAAGATATTTTTCAGTTTATGAAAACTCTAAAAAATGGATACAAGTAGGGCTAATCTATCATGCAAAAATGGCCCTAAAAGAGAGATTAGAGACAAGGGACAGCAGCTGGCCCCAAATGGTAAAGAGCCCTTCAACAAAGTTGAAGAGGGGCTCAAAAAAAGCACTTTACAGTTTATGGCAAGTCTCAAATATGCTCACAAGTAAGGCTACAATACGATGCAAAAATGGCCCTAAAAGAGAGATAGAAAGCAAGAGGCAGTAGCTGGCCTCAAACAGTGATAAGCCCTTCAACAAAGTTGAAGAGGGGCTCAAAATAAAGCACTTTAAAGTTTGGCTCGAAGCCCAGAAATGCTCACAAGTTAGGCTAACATATCATGCAAGAAATAGGCCTAAAAGTGGGATAAAGGGAAGGGGGTAACAAATGGCCTCAAACAGAGAAAGTTCCTTGATCAAACATGAATATGAGCTCAAAATAAGACTATTTCCAGTTTAGGCCGGAGCCCAAAAATGTTTGCAAGGATGGCTTATAAATGAAACAAGAAAAGACTAGAAAATGGGGGGAATGAAGACTCACCCTTGAAGAGTAGCAAACCAGCAGCTTTTGGACCAAATTTCTGAGCTTCCAACCTCTGAAAATCAGCCTCAAAGTGTGGGAATGGAGGATGGAGGTGTGGTGCTATGAGTTGTAGGGTTAATGGTGCAAGAGGCTTAGGGTTTTGGAGCTTGGAAGAGAAGGAGAGGGAGGTTGTATGTATAATGCTTCTAAACAATTTTTTGTCCCCCTCAAAATGCAGATGGAGCTGCTGGTTTTATAGAGGGAGAGAAGGGAAAAAGGGGGGGAAAATCAAATTCAAATTTCCCCCCAAAAGGCAGCCCCCCGGATACAAAAGCTGGGGGAAAACAAATTGCACAGCTGGAACACACTTGGGGAGGGGATCATGGCCGGCCAGCTCAAAAGGGCCAAAGTGGTCAGCCAACCAGCTAGGTGGCCGGCCTGCCACATTTTCTGGCCGGCCTGCTACTTTTCAGGACAAAAAATGGGTCTGCCGGAAAGAAAGGTGGCCGGCCAGTGATTGGGAAGTCCAAAGTGGCCATCCAGGTGTCTAAATTGAAGCCCCGAAAGTTATCTTTCCAATGGCGCAAACCTTGCATTAAAATTCCTCCTGTGCAAAAAGTTATGCCAGTTTTGGTGAAGCCGCGCAGATTCGGTCCAACCGGAGTGATGCCCTACTTCAATCAACCATATCTCCCCCGTCCGGAATTGGATTTAGGAGATTCTTGAGTGCAAAATGAAGCCCCGGAAGTCTTATTTCCAATGGTGGTGGTCTCATAGCTTGATTCTAAGTATGCAAATGAATAGGCCCGATTCGGCGAGGGCTGCTCGACTCTTTCTTAACGGTTCATGCTCATTTTGTCCCCCAACTGGATTTCTTCCCTCTTCTCCTCTTTTCTTCAACTTCAAACCCTTGAGTAAGGTGTTTTAAAAGATTTTTCAAAGATTTCATCTCTCTTTTATTCATTTCTACTTTGTCGTTGCTCGGTTTACCGAAAAGCGCAACATTTAACAAAATACGAGCCTCGGAACATCGTAAAAATTTTATTTCAGAAATGTTTTGAAAGAGAGGGTTTTAAGACTAAAATCTTTTGATCAAGATCGTTTTGGTCCAAAAAAAGGGGTATGAAGTTGAGATTTGACTCTCTCTCCTTGCCGAAGAAATTGAACCTTTCCCCTGCACATCTTCCAAAACCATCAGTCGCGTCCAAGTCTTAAGGGCGGTCAAAAATGGGGTGTCTACAGTTGCCCCTCTTTGACAGAACTCGGAAGTCAAGAAGTGACGGGAGTGAATGTCAAAGCCCAGAGACAACCCATTTTTGACAAGGCCAAAAACTTGGACAAACAAACAAAGTACAGACAAATAAATGGTTGCGCCCGCAGGCTACCTACGTATCCCTTTGCAAGGAATCAAACCAGCATAGGTCAGGGGCAGGATGCAAAATGATATGCAGAAATATTTTGATAATTGGACTTATACGCTAAGCGAAGCCGGTTTGAAGATTGGACTTATACGCTATGCGAAGCCGGTTCGATATTTGGACTTATACGCTACGCGAAGCCGGTTTGAAAGTTGGACTTATAGGCTACGCGAAGCCGGTTTGATAATTGGACTTATACGCTACGCGAAGCCGGTTTGAAAATTGAGGATTCATGCAATGCACTGCAATGTAATGGCTAAAATGCAATGTAATAGCTAGGAGAAGGGAGGTACCTTACAGGGGCAATTGGTGATGACTCACCTCAGGCTGTTGGGGATCTCCTGCTTCTGCATCTTAATTGAACCACAGGTAATACTTTTCTCCCTGACTGTGGTCGCAGCTTTCCCTATTCTCCAACAAGGTGACAGACTAGGTTGGATCAGTATCTAGAATTGAGGCGCATATAGATGCTATCTCAATCTATGGGGCTGCCATACAGATTTCAAGCCGAGGATATACCCCTGGGTATTTAAACCAGACTTTAGTCTCGGAAATCCTGAACCTTTGCGTTCTAGGCATAAACCATTCGAACTCTAGTTTCCACCGTCTCAGTTGGTCTCCTAGGAACTCACCGTTAACACAGGCAGGTGGCTATACCAGACCACTGGAAGTCGTTCGGGCACGACAAACACCAAAGGAATTGCACCTTTAGAGGATTTAAGGTCTCCTAGACCAGGCAATAAAACAGATATGATGCAATGGATGTAATAGATGTGATGCAATAGATAATAGATGCGATGCAACAGAGAGTACAATAGATGCAAAATAGTGACATACGCCAACCACGCTGGACTCGTGAGTGGAGGAAGAACAAAGAAAATCAATCAGAAGCGCGTTCCACGCAACCTAAGATAAATTCCAAACACGCTGAAATCGTGTGAGGAAAGGGGAGGCTCCAATCACGCTGAAATCGTGAGAAGAGGTAAACAAAGACAACCCGCCCAGTGCGTCTACAACGCAACCTGGGATAAATTCCAAACGCGCTGAAATCGTGTGAGGAAAAGAACACTCTAACCACGCTGAAATCGTGAGAAGAGGTCCGAAAACAACCGCTCAAGTGCGCGCACAATGCCACCTGAGATAAGATCCAAACACGTTGAAATCGTGTGAGGAAAAGAACGCTCTAACCACGCTGAAATCGTGAGAGGAGGTCCAAAACAACCCGCCCAGCGTGTCTACAACGCAACCTGGGATAAATTCCAAACACGCTGAAATCGTGTGAGGAAAAGGACACTCAAACCACGCTGAAATCGTGAGAAGAGGTCCTAAAACAACCCGCTCAAGTGCGCACACAACGCAACCTGAGATAAGATCCAAACACGCTGAAATCGTGTGAAGAACGGGACACTCAAACCACGCTGAAATCGTGAGAGGAGGTCCAAAAACAACCCGCCCAGCACGTCTACAACGCAACCTGGGATAAAATCCAAACACGCTGAAATCGTGTGAGGAAAAGGACACTCAAACCACGCAGAAATCGTGAGAAGAGGTCCTAAAACAACCGCTCAAGTGCGCGCACAACGCAACCTGAGATAAAATCCAAACACGCTGAAATCGTGTGAGGAACGGGACGCTCAAACCACGCTAAAATCATGAGAGGAGGTCCAAAAACAACCGCTCAAGTGCGTGTACAACGCAACCTGAGATAAGATCCAAACACGCTGAAATCGTGTGAGGAAAAGAACATTCTAACCACGTTGAAATCGTGAGAAGCGGTAAAAACAAACCGCCCAGCACGTCTACAACGCAACCTGGGATAAGTTCCAAACACGCTGAAATCGTGTGAGGAAAAGAACACTTTAACCACGCTGAAATCGTGATAAGAGGTCTGAAAACAACCGCTCAAGTGCGCGCACAACGCAACCTGAGAAAGTCCCGGAGGACAACGATCCCAAACGCTGCTCAGCGTAAAAGGATAAATGGTAGAAGATAACACAAGATGCAAATAAATGCAAGTAAGGTGTGCATGACAATACAACGAGTGTGCGTGACAACGCAAGTAAAGGTGTGCATGACAATACCAGTGGAAGAATGCATAACAATGCGGGTGGAAGGGTGCATAACTTTGAAGCAGGCTTGATCTTGCGCTTGAGGTAGAGGCACGCTCATACTTCGGAGCATTGATAAGGCTTGAAAAGGTACATCCGGAATACAATCACGGAATTTTCTGAAGTTGAAGCACACTCAGATGCTTCCATTTTCCCTCTTTTCTTTTGCTTTGCAGTCCGGAACCCATGTAGCTTTAGATAGGTCCTGGTTTTACTGTTCCCACGTGACCTAGGTTGAACCCTATGGTTTTTGAAAGAACAAAATCTTGTTTTGCACAAACACGGAGAACGGCACGGCACTCTGAGCACAAAATGATTTTTTGAAAGTGAGAGGAGTTCTCAATTGGGTATCGAGCCTACAACTGACCACAGTCAAAATGACTCAACAACGAAAAACAAAAGGTAGACAACCTACACACAAACATAGACACTTGAAACGACTCAAAATAAGAATTGAAACAAACAAAAAAAAGAGACACGACACATAGACGTGCTACAAAGATGAGAGACCTCTCAATTCGCGAGGAGCCAGTTTCTCCGGGTATTGCTTCCCACCATTTCTTATTTGTAATTCTCACATCACTTGGCCCTCAGGCTCGGCTTTTCTCACAAAACCCTTTTCCTCACTTTTTCTCTCAGCGCACATCTCTCTATTCTTTAATCTCTTATTTTTTTAATCCCTCCCCCTGGGTGGTTGATGGATAAGCATGAAGTTGTGGGCTCTTGCCCCTGGTATTCTACCAGATTCTTCTTCTTGTTCACAACAGTGAGTTTCTTCCACAGAGGGGCCGCGCTACAATTGGGTGTATGGCAAATCTGCAGCTGACATCGGTCGACGATGCTCTGCTGGGGAGTTTGGACATGATCAGATTTGTCCAGATGAGGGAGCGGAATATCTGGCCCCATTCCAGTTCGTGCTTCGCACTTGGCTTGATACCTCATTGCTTGGAGGATGTGAGAGCTTTCTGCCCTTTTGCTGTTAGCTTCAGTTGTGCCCTCTTCTGGCAGGTAGAGTGTCCTTCTTGGCAAGTATGTTGACAATGGGGAAAGACAGGAAGCCTGACTCAACTGTGTCCCTAGTTCATCGTTTTGACCATTTTTTTTTTTTTGGTTTTCTACTAAAACAATTTTAACCAAAATGAGAGTTAGATTAACGCACTTGTTCGATTTTCTGATTCAAAATCATGCAAGTTAGGTTATGAGCACTGAAAATTTTCCTTTTTTGGGTCCAGGAAAAAGGTTCAGCTTTGGAAAATATGGAATAGTTTTTGAGAGAAAATCAGTCAACCTCAGTAAAAATTCTCAAAAACTGTTTTCGCAATCGGCCACTGCTCAACGAGCATAGAACCCACTCTCGAGATGCACAACCTCAGATCCGAAGGAAAATTGCCCCTTACTTGAAGAGAGCTGCATGGCAACGGAAAGTTGCCCCTTGTTTGAACGGCACCGCGGCGCATTGAATGGCAACGGAAAGTTGCCCCTTGTTTGAATGGCGCCGCAGCGCATTGTAGTCAGTCCTCAAAGTGACGAACACAACCAAATTCTCGGATACAGAGAAGGCGAAGATGATCAAAACCATTACATGGGCACAATCAAATTGATGTGTTTTACGGCTGGACTTCAGGATGAAGTTGCCTACGTATCCCAAAGATGGGAATCAAGCCTTACGTAGTTCGGGGTTAAGGTACACTCGGGTATTAACCTCTCCTTTTGCACTCTAACTTTTGCCAAGGCCACCCTTTGCGGGTTTTCAACCTTGCGAGCTATGTTCTTCAATTCTTTTTCATATCTTTCTTCTTTTTTCTTTTTCATCTTTTCTCTTTTCATCTTTTTCATTTTTTATCTTTTCTTTTTTTTCATTTTTTTTTTCATTCTTTGCATTTTTCTTTTTTGTTTGTTCTTTTTCTTTTTTTTCTTGCTCTAACTTTTCCCTGGGTCGCCCTTCTGGGTTTTCGGCCCAGCGAGCCTCTCAAGGGTAAAAGTGTTGTTTTGTCCATGTCAAATGGTTTTGAGATCCTGAAGTCATCTGAATCTAGGAGAATGGCTGATGTTTGCCGACGATGCAGGAGTTCATCCAATGGGGGCTGAATTTGCCCCTAGTGTTGTGGATAGGAACTCGATTGTCCTTTCGGCAAAAACTCTCTTCTTTCCTCCCTTCTGGGATTTGGCATTCTTGCCGATCTTCATTGATTTGTGGAATAATCCATCTTCGGCTCTTCGAGCACAATCGAACATTTTTCTGCCCCTAGGTCGAGGGCTTTTGATCTAGCTTCGCAAGCTTCCTTTTGATTATTTCTGACCTCCTTGCCCCGAGTTCATGGGCTACTTCAAATCTGGCCACACAGGCCTCACATTGTAGTTGACCGTTGAACACTCTGAATTTCAAGTTCAAGGTTTGAAAGTGAGGGGTCGAGTCTCGAGGCTGAGAGCGATCCTAGGCTGCACAATCTCAAGAGCGATTCCACACAGGTCTTCGCAGGACCACGCAAAACATTTTTTTGAAATCTTTTAAGAAAGCGACAAATCGCTCGCGCTGAAGACAGTGCGGAACCAATATGGATCAAGCCAGGATCCTTCTCAGTACTCACATTAACAAACATGATTTCATTCATTAAGGGCTTAACACGCCTCTCTTTCTCTCAATTGATCAAATTTTTGCAAATCCCAAGGAATTCTTTCCTCTTCGTTTTCATCACAGTGTTCAAAAGGTTTTGAAAAACTTAGGTCAATGCAATGAGTTCGAGGCACAGAAAAGTAGGCGAAAAGCACTGCCATTTTATTCAGAACTTCTGGCACAACTGGCACAAGGTAGAAGCGAGCACAAGAATGTGAAAATCACTGCTGTTCATTCAAATCTGTTGGCATTACTGGCTCCAAGGCAGAAACAGACTCAAACGAAAACGAAAAGACAAACACAAAACAAGCAAGTGATGTCCGAGGTAACACCCCCGAAATCACCCGACCCCAACAAAATAGGACTGACTCGGTACAACAAGACAGACCCAAAACAAAAGAGACTGACTCAAAACAAAAAGACAGACTCAAAACAAAACAACAAGACTGACCCAATACCCAAGTCAGAAAGCACAAAAGCTAGCATTTGCAAATGCTCAAAATAGTGCATTCTATCCACCATATCTGGAGTAAACTGAGCGCCATCCGCAGGCGGTTCATCCCCCGATCACATGGTCACATTATCCCCCAAGTTCACCGATCCAGTGCCGATAGACTTTGAAGGACCTGACGCAAAGATGACCTTTTTATCAATCAGATCTTGTATTTCATGGTGAAGACGAAGACACATGTCAGTGTCATGGCCAGCTTGTTGATGAAAGACACAGTACTTCGCCTGGTCGTGGGAGAGAGGAAGTTTATTCAGTAATGGCCGCGGCTCCAGGGGTTTCAGATGCCCCTTTTCGATCAGGACCCTCAGGGCCGTTGACAGAGACATGTCCAGTGAGGTGAATACCCTTTGGCCCCGAGGTGGGTATTTGGCAGGTTGTGAGCTGGTTGTGTTGGATGTACCGGCGAAAGGGTCGGTAGGTGCTGACTTTTGATGATCTCTTCTGAGTGTAGGATTGGAGCTGAAAAGGGTGTTTCTGGTACAACATCTCTTGTCTCGGCTTGCCCCTTGATTCAGACTACCCCTAACTTGAGTGGCGAAAGTATCATCCACAGTTTTTGCAACCACTGCAAGCACTTGCTCTTTGTTCAGTCCCTCGGCTTTCAAAGCCTCAACAGCCGACAGAAGATGTTCATGGGGATCCATGTTCGCCCCTATCTTGTTCTTTCCACTCGCCTCCACTTTGCCAAGGGATTGGCATTCTTCAAATACAGCCCGTCCCAAGATTAGGGAGCCTTTTGTCGTGAAACTCCTAGCATGTGCTGTGGTTGACGATGGAGCCAATGTCCCAGAGGCTAGATCTGTCACAGTTCTTTGAAGATCTTCGATCATTCTCTTTAGCTCAGAAGTAGTGGGCTCACGGGTTTGAGATGATTGGAGTCCAGGTGCATCCATCATGCATAAGTCCATGCTTTCTGGAATGAACACCTCAGGCTTGGGTAGATGGGCTGGGGTGATGTATATGCTGGGGTCGAAGGTGGATGGTAATGTATGGATGAGGTTGAGGTGGGGAGGTGACGAGTCAGTACTAGCCTGAGGTCCTTCTGGTGGAGCTAGGGTCTCTTCATCAATAAGATCCTGAATCTTATAACGGAGGCGGATGCAACGGTTCGTATCATGACCGTGCTGTTGATGGTAGGCACAGTATCTAGCTGGGTCATATCTTGGTGGAAGAGGGTTTGGAAGGGGTTGGGGTTCTAGAAGTTCTAGATGCCCTTCTTCTCGCAGCTTTTTCAAAGCTTGAGAGAGACTCATGTAAAGAGGATGGAATTTTCGGGCTTGGGGCCGAGTTGAAGTGGTTGGTTTTTGGCCATTGAGGGAAGTGGTGATAGTGTCTATTTCTGAGCATTTCGCAGCTGTGCTACCATCAGTAGGAGCATTGGAACTGCGAGCAACATTCCTTTTCAAAGGCTCATTATCTTCTGCGAAGATCCCTTGTCTGATGGCATCCTCGATTTGAACCCCCATTTCATGAAGGGCTGGAAAGGTAAACAGAGGTAGAACGACCATCTTTTGCAGCAACTTGCCATGCAGATTCCGAACAATCATCCTGATCTGATCTTTGTTAAAAGGCCTTGTAGTCATCATTGAGGCCTTTGCTCTCCATCTCGTTATGAATTCTGAGAAACCCTCCTTTGGTTCTTGGCGGGTGACTTCGAGATCACGAGTTGTGACTTCGATCTGTGTGTTGTAGGAGTATTGAGCAATAAAGGCCTCAGCCAGCTCTTCCTAGTTCCGTTTCACGAAGTCCTCCAATTTCGCATACCAGATCGCGGCTATCCCAAACATGGTTCGGCCAAAGAGAGACAACTTCTGAGCTGTGGTCAAACCCATTGGCCTCAGGATATCAGAAAATAGGTGGAGGTGCACCCTTGGGTCTCCAGAGCCGTCAAAGCGGTCGATATGCGGCATTTTAAATCTATCCGGTAGCGTCACAGCTGCGTCGGTATACCCATCCTCGATGTCCGGGATGGACTTCACACCCTGAGATTTCTTGAACAGCTTCTCAAGCTTACTCAACTTCAACGCTGTAGGGTCCACCTCGAACTCAAAGGGAGAGTCCGGTTGCTTGATAGGAGTGGGTGCCTTGGATAGTTGAGGTAGAATCGGGGGCGGAGCCGGCCCTGTCGGGATGTCTGTATCCTCCTGGATATTTCGAATATTTGGTGTCTCCCCGGGTATTGGATCTCTTGGTGGGGGAGGAGCTTGATGTGAGGCTGATACTCCGGCTTGCTGCTGTAGCCGGGTAATTAGCTCTGCCTGCTGGGTCATGACCGCAGCCTGCTGTTTGGAAAATTCCGCTTGGCGAACAGCATCTTGCTGCATGAGTTTCATACTTTCCTGCATTTGACGCATCATTGCCTCCATCTCTGACGTGTTCTGCTGATCCATCTGACTGACTGGTATATCTATCCCTGCAGTAGAAACTGAGACCTTAGCCTGACTATTCACTGGTGGGGTGGATAAGGGCCACCAATCTGGTAACCGCTGAACTGGTGATTTGTGCCTGACTGGCCCTTTTACCCTGCCTCTGGCAAAGGAACACTGATTGCCCTTGAACTGAATCTCTGACCTGACAAAGTCTATCAGCACAAGTTCGATGAACCTCGGGGGATATCGGAGCCTTCTGAAGCTATGGTTCCAGGACTACCTAGCAAAAGAGAAAACAGACAGCACCTCAGCTTAACTTCACCAAAACAGATACGAGTGTAGCAGGATGACTGTGCCCTCTACTGAATTCTGCGCCCAAAATTCAGCCTCAAATCTGATACCCTCAGGTAAACTGAATCCCAAAATACTGAACTGGTGCCCGCCAACCTGATGCCCAAACTTGTAAACTGATACATGTATTCCCTGTAGAGACGCACTCTAAAAGCACATAGCAGATAAGTGAGAGCCAAAACACCCCTATATTAGGGTAGGGTTTCCCTGTCCTATTTTGTCAGGAGCTAGGGTTTCACTACACACGCAGCGGTTTCAAACAACCTATATTGGGTAAGCAACCTGTCCTAGTTTGGAATGGTCACTACGGTTCCGAATATGCATTAGGTTGAATGGTCAAAAGGGTGCCCCGGTAAAACTGGGGTTTGTGTTCCCATACTGGCAGAGCCCACAACTGGTCAGCCTTATGGTCATGCCTTGACAAGACAAGCCTCCGGCAAACCGTTCAGGAATAGCAGATGGCAAACACGGTGTCCTAGACGCACCAATGCAAATGCAATGCAAAGAAACACATAAGTGTAGCCAAAACAAGATATCATGAGTTCGAGTCAAGTTCTCTAAATCCCCAGTAGAGTCGCCAGAAACCGTAGACATCCCCGAACGCCCCGGGAGGGATGAAGTCCTCCGTTCCGTTCGTTATGGGCTCACTACAGTTCGGACTCAAATTGTCACGGTTCTTAATCTGAACCAAAGAGTCCAAATCCGGCAAATCGTTTTGAGAAAACAGATTTTTTGAAAGAAGTGCCAAACATGGACTGCTTTGCCAGATACAGAGTCGCCAACTAAATATTTTATTTTGGGAAATTTAGAAAACCCTGACTCGTTGCCTAAGGCCACGTGTCCGTCATCACTAAAGTTGCCTCGGCTCGGGAACTTGGGTACGATTGGGGAAGGTCACTTCGTGAGCACCCCCGCTCGCCCGATCAAAGATCGGCCTCTACTAACCATGATATCTAGTTTTGAAAACATTATGCGCTCTTATTCCGGTTATTAGCCTAGATTTACTATGTGATGCGCACAGCATACAAGTATAGACCAGGTCGCCTGAATTGGAACAAAACACTTCATGTTTGTTTTTTGAAAGATGGTTTGCTACTCGCAAGTAGGCTTAAAATGCAGATTTTGCCACCCTTGGGTGGGCTTTAGGAAAGATGGTTTTGCCACTATCTAGTGGGCTTAAAACTCTCAGTCAATGCATTGTTCCAATCCAAATAACCCAACCTTCACCCACAGGCATTCAGGTAGATATATCACATAAGCACATAGCTTCATGGTAAGCATGCTATCATGGTAGTCACTCACACGCATACAAGGATGCTAAAGCATAAAAACTTACCGAGTACTCCAAGCCAAAACAGAAGCTGATTAGAAATCATGCATGATCCTAACTATACAGAAATGCCTAATGCAACACATGCAAAAATGCAACTATAGCAGGCTCGGCTATTTTAAACATGGCATATGAAATGCAACAACTAACAAGTATTCAACTTGAATTTAAATACAAATGCAGTTAGTATGATGCGCCGAGCCCGGTGCATGCAAGACAGATGAATGAATGCAAACATGCTATCATACTGTATGCTAATTGAAACATGCCCTATTCTAACCATCATAAGCTGATAAATAAAAGGGAGAAAGACGTGGGGTTGGAAGACATACATCACACGCACGCACACTTATTACAACATTGCCCTCGCTCGGAGGGTCCGAATAAATAATACAGTCCCAAATAAATAGTACAGTCCAAATAATTACAAAATCCTAATTAATTAACAAATTAAACTAGGAAAGCTGTAAACTAGCATGCAAGCTAGGGACTGCCTCGACTCTGCTCTGGATGATGAATGATGCATGTCCGGGTTGCTTAGCACGGAAATCCATCGCGATGCCCCAATTAGCCTCTGTTTGCAATTGATGCCGGAATGCTGTGCAAGGCTTTTGAAAGCTGCTGATTTCTGGTTTGCTGCAACAGAGAGCAAGAAAGAGGCATAGTAATGTATTTTCACATATGTATGCATGTCTCGATCCTCGTGCCACCAATCACGCATCTCGATGCATGATGGCCGAGGAGTCGAACTGCACAACTCAATATGAAATGAATGCACATTAAAACACAACAAGGCCTAAACTCCATCATGGATAATCCGGAGTGTCGGTGACCGGGAATTGAGGCACGTTCCGTCCCTCGTTTCCCGTGCTCGGGCTAACTCCTATCCCAAACACAATGCAATATGCATGACATGCATGAATGCGACTAACATACACCCTAGCATACTCAATGCTATGAAATGGCATACACAATGCACGATGTAACAAGGCATACACAATGCTCTAACATACAACCTAGCACATGCAATGCAAAGGACTAAGATGGCATACATAATGCTATATGGGCTTACACTAACATGAGTGGACCTCAGCCACACTCACATCAGAGGCCATGAGATGAAAATGAGACACTCGAGATGCGTGCACGCATGCACGCAAACCGAGGACCGGTCCTAAGGCACAAATGCCACTCTACCAAAGCATGGCAAGGCATGGAATATGGCATATGAACATGCAAATTTCAGCACTAAAATATGATGCTAAACAGCCCCGAAACATGGCAATACGGCACCCGATGCATGAGACGAACCCCGAAACTCAAAACTAGGCACATGGAATGGCTTATAGCTATACAAAGCATGCATAATTTGATCATGAAGCATGAAGACAGAATCAAGGCAGTCCCAAAACATGAACTTTCTTAGTTCAAAGAAAGGCCAAAAGGTGCTAGCAAGATGGTCTAAAGTAGCATGCAATTTTGACTAGTAAACAAGAGTTACATGGCAAGTACATGAAGCAAGTGAGAACTCATCAAACCAGAAAAAATCAGTGAACTAAACATGCCAAAATATGCCCAAATAAACATGGAAATGCAGCCAACACATACCAAAATGAGGGGCTCATTTAGAGGGCGTACAAAGGGGTTATTAAGCACATGCATCAAGGACACTTAGCATGGCACAAACAACTCTGAAAATCAAATATGATAGTCCCAAAACTCACCAAATTGACCCTGAAATGTGACTAAGAAGCATGCAAAGAGGGGTCCCTTTGGGAGGCCAAAATGACCATCAAACAAGTCAAGGTGAGAGGGGGTCACCCCCCTCTGATTTGGAGGCTCAAAACAGTGTGCTAGCCACTGAAAATCCACTGGATTTCAGTGGCTAGAAGGCCAAACCAAGCATGCAACAAGGGCTTAGGTGTAAGGCTCAAAATAGGAGATAATCAAGCATACAAGGAAGCATATGACCTCAAACAAAAATGGAACCTTAAAAAAACTTGAAGATGAGATTAAAAAAAGATATTTTTCAGTTTATGAAAACTCTAAAAAATGGATACAAGTAGGGCTAATCTATCATGCAAAAATGGCCCTAAAAGAGAGATTAGAGACAACGGACAGCATCTGGCCCCAAATGGAAAAGATCCCTTCAAAAAAGTTGAAGAGGAGCTCAAAAAAAAGCACTTTACAGTTTATGGCAAGTCTCAAATATGCTCACAAGTAAGGCTACAATACGATGCAAAAATGGCCCTAAAAGAGAGATAGAAAGCAAGAGGTAGTATCTGGCCTCAAACAGTGATAAGCCCTTCAACAAAGTTGAAGAGGGGCTCAAAATAAAGCACTTTAAAGTTTGGCTCGAAGCCCAGAAATTCTCACAAGTTAGGCTAACATATCATGCAAGAAATAGGCCTAAAAGGGGGATAAAGGGAAGGGGGTAACAAATGGCCTCAAACAGAGAAAGTTCCTTGACCAAACATGAATATGAGCTCAAAATAAGACTATTTCCAGTTTGGGCCGGAGCCCAAAAATGTTTGCAAGCATGGCTTATAAATGAAAATGGAAAAGACTAAAAAAATGGGGAAAGGAAGACTCACCCTTGAAGAGTAGCAAACCAGCAGCTTTTGGACCAAATTTCTGAGCTTCCAACCTCTGGAAATCAGCCTCAAAGTGTGAGAATAGAGGATGGAGGTGTGGTGCTATGAGGTGTAGGGTTAATGGTGCAAGAGGCTTAGGGTTTTGGAGCTTGGAAGAGAAGGAGAGGGAGGTTGTATGTATAATGCTTCTAAACAATTTTTTGTCCCCCTCAAAATGCAGCTGGAGCTGCTGGTTTTATAGAGGGAGAGAAGGGAAAAAGGGGGGGAAAATCAAATTCAAATTTCCCAACCCCCCCCCAAAAGGCAACCCCCCGGATACAAAATCTGGGGGAAAACAAATTGCACAGCTGGAACACACTTGGGGAGGGGATCATGGCCGGCCAGCTCAAAAGGGCCAAAGTGGTCAGCCAACCTGCTAGGTGGCCGGCCTGCCACATTTTCTGGCTGGCCTACTTCTTTTCAGGACAAAAAATGGGTCTGCCGGAAAGAAAGGTGGCTGGCCAGTGATTGGGAAGTCCAAAGGTGGCCGTCCAGGTGTCCAAATTGAAGCCCCAGAAGTTAGCTTTCCAATGGTGCAAACCTTGCATTAAAATTCCTCCTGTGCTAAAAGTTATGCCAGTTTTGGTGAAGCCGCGCAGATTTGGTCCAACCGGAGTGATGCCCTACTTCAATCAACCATATCTCCCCCGTCCGGAATTGGATTTAGGAGATTCTTGCATGAAAAATGAAGCCCCGGAAGTCTTCTTTCCAACGGTGGTGGCCTCATAGCTTGATTCCAAGTATGCAAATTGAGAGGGAGATTTATGATTGGGAATTGGGCCGAGGTAACGGCCGAGCAGGTTGAGAGTCAAATGGAGCATTAGGCCGAGATGACCTGCGGTCCGCCCGGAGTTGGGCTGCTATTACTTGGGCCAGGCAGGGGTTGGGCCAAGTTTTGCCGCCCTAGTCCGGAAAGAAGCTGCTCGGCAAGGCAGTGCTCGGTTGGACCGAGCTGCTCGTTCTGGCGATGGTGAAGCCAGTCAAGTTAGTTGACCGGCACCCGGAAAGGCGCTGTCAGCCGAGGTAACTGTTTGCTCGGCAGGAAGGCCGACCACACGAGACGTCCCGGGCTCGGGTTTGCCGAGATGCCGCCTAGCCCGGTTCTCCTTGAGCTTAGCCAGTGAAGTGCTTGGCATGAAGCACGGTACGGCGGTGGATGGGGCAGCTCGGCTGCCGAGCTCCAACAGAGAAGAATGGCAGTTGAGATTAGATGATGTTCAGCAAAGTTTACACCGATAGATGGGATAGCAGGGCCACGTGTTAGGAGATGACTGGGAGTGGATATGGGGCGCAGAGGGTATATAAGCGTGTCTGCGCCCCTCATACAGAGACAGACGAACATTTTGTAAGGAAATTCTTACACTCAAATACTCTCCTCTCTCTCTCTCTCTATCCCTAGGTGTGTGCTAACTTGATCATCGGAGGGGTTTTCCGGCCACACACCGTCGGGTAGCTCACCGCCGTTGTGCTCTCAGGTGATCGGAGAGAAACGGAGCTTGGAGGAAAGGAGTACGGGCTTGCCGGAATATTTGCTCCCCGTACACAAATGAATAGGCCCGATTCGGCGAGGGCTGCTCGACTCTTTCTTAACGGTTCATGCCCATTTTCTCCCCCAACTGGATTTCTTCCCTCTTCTCCTCTTTTCTTCAACTTCAAACCCTTGAGTAAGGTGTTTTAAAAGATTTTTCAAAGATTTCATCTCTCTTTTATTCATTTCTACTTTGCCCTTGCTCGGTTTACCGAAAAGCGCAACATTTAACAAAATGCGAGCCTCAGAATATCGTAAAAACTTTATTTCAGAAACGTTTTGAAAGAGAGGGTTTTAAGACTAAAATCTTTTAATCAAGATCGTTTTGGTCCAAAAAAAGGGGTATGAAGTTGAGATTTGACTCTCTCTCCTTGCCGAAGAAATTGAACCTTTGCCCTGCACATCTTCCAAAACCATCAGTCGCGTCCAAGTCTTGAGGGCGGTCAAAAATGGGGTGTCTACACATAGCTTGTACATCGGCTAGAGTAACAAAGTGAGTGGGCTGGAATGGTCCAGTCTGCTCTTAGGTAGCTGAACAGCAGCTGTACCATTTGCCTGAGGTACCACCGGAGGCACCTGGATCAAAGCCCGAACCTTAGGGAATCGGTTAGGCACTAGGTTTGGGACTGCTACAGGTGGAGGTAATTGCACTGGAGCTGGTCGAGAAGCCATGGCCATAATAGCCTCAGCGAGAGTTTGTTAAGCTGCCAAGATCTTCCTCTGTGTATCCTAGAGTGACTGAACTGCCTCAACCACAACATTGTGGTCACGGTCCTCCGTATGTGCTGCTCCGCCATTGGAAGAGCCTTGCTGTCGTGGGGGTTACTGAACTTTATCCCCTGCCATCTTTTCCAGTGAAGTGTGTAAGCCAATGCAGGTATGAACTATTAACAAAGCAACCTCCCTAGTGAAGTCACTAGAAATGTAAGGGGGTTCAAGGTTAAAGGGGTGATTAGAAAGGCAAAACTATGTTAATGGTCCAACAATAGTGGAATGGCTGGAGAATGAGCAGCAGTAACTGTCTGGGCAGTTAGAGAGTGTGTAGCTGGGTGAGAGTGAAGCAAGTGGCTCAAGAAGAAATGTATGGCAGTACCAAAATAGGCAGCATCCCCTCCAAATCCCCAAAATTCCTCCTCTTGAACCTTAGGAAATGGGTCATATTTATATGTTTTTCCCTAGTACTAAGAGGACACCAAGTGGCCAAATAGAGAGCAGACATGTGTCCCAGAAGATCACATGGAATATTCTGCCTTGAGCCACCAGGCTAAAGGTGCCACGTGTCCCTCTGCATGTACTGTGTACTATCTATTTGCCTCCGTAACTACCTTTTTTGAGCCTCAGCAAGTGTAGTTGCAGCGGGAGTGTTTGTCGCTGCACTTGCCTTCTCAACTTGAACCTCAACAAGTGCACTTGCAGCGATAAACCTTACTGCTGCACTTGCTTTCTCAGTTCTACTTGGCCAGTACATGCATTCTCAGGACTCCATTAGTCTACTATCGACTATGTTTGTGCTCACCTTAGCGAAGTCTCCACCCTTAGCCACCTAACCACAAACTCCTCAGCTTCCCAAGGCGAAGGCCATAATTAAGCCTGCTATCAGCCATGTTATGCTTTAGTACCAAGCCCAAAGGGGCTCCCTTAGTCCTGCCTGTGCGACTAAGGCAGGTCCATGACCTAGGTAATGGAAAGGGAGTCCCTTACACTGGGGCTACCCTACTTTCATCTTCACGGGATCGCCACGGTAAATTGGTATCTCTGGGCCTACTATCAGCTCCAATTAGTAAGTCTTGGGGACTACTATCCGTGCCAAATTAATGAACTTTGGGGCCTGCTATCAGTCCTAGGCTAGTAATGCCTCTACAACTTGGTTGCTTCTGTGACGTCTCAAAAATCGGAAACATCAGAGAATATATTAATAATTAAATACAGGATTTATCTAAGGTTACAAGAGTAGGAAACGTTACTAATGAGTCATTTGGCTAATAACCAAGTTAGATCCCATGAAGGTCGGAGGAGTCAAAATAGCCTCCCAACCACCTTAGATAGCAAAGCTACCCTTTTGACAGATCTTAACAAGATATTAACACAAGGTCTACATGAGTCGACGAGTCAATTAGGAATAGGTAATATAAAAGATATACATAGATATATAATAATTATAAAATCATGTCTTAAATACAACATGGGATCTCTCACTTACAATCTCAAAACACGTTTACAAACTAGTTTCCAGTCCTCCTAGGGTAGCCGATCTAATAGTGTTCAATACCTGGCATGAAACGTCATGAGTTTTGAATGCCCAGTAAACACACACACACCCCGTCCCTTTTTCCCAATCCAATACACTATCACATTTATAACAAGCAAGTAATGAAGTATGATATTCAAGTCAATAACAAGGATTACAAGGTTAGATGTTAGTATTCTAGAAATCCCCCAAAGAGATTTCATCCTTCCAACCATAAGAACTGGACACCAGACTATTCAGAACTCCCCTTTTTGCTGCTTTGTTGCAGAACTTACCTCGGATGCCTACCAACAGTTATTTACCGCTTAGCACCAACCGCAGGGCCTCAAAAGGGACGACGAAAAGAAATAGGTTTTATCACCCTGAATCTAACCTTATCCTTCCAAAAAAGTTTTATCCTCCTGAATGTCCCATCTGGACCCAACCTCATCTCACCAATCAAACCATCGCAAAGAGTCCGAATACATCCGTTCCATTCTAAGGTTTACACGATAACCGCTTGCGCAAGACTTAACCTTCAATTAGGGAACACATCCCATCAATTCATACTTACCACATTATCATCTCTTCATTATCCAAGTGATCAAAAACCCAATACCACCCAATTAAGATTTCCATTGAGTTAGATGTCTTAAAATAAATTTAGAAGAAATTAATAAGATAGTAATATCCACATAAGCATGAGTATCATCAACTGAAGAAGACAAGGAACATAACCATAACACATTTAATATCAAACCAAGACATGATCATGTACTGATAAGCATATTCATGAACACAAGAGCATAAAACACCCATGCAAAACTAAATTTCCAGATTAGTACCAATTAAAGATTAAAATCAAAAGGACTATTTCAGATTTTTCCTGAACTCGACCTTCCTATGTTTTGTAGAAAATTTAATCTAGTTTTCAGAACATGTTTCGGAAATGGAATAGCTTTTCTATACTTTTAGTTATTTAAGAAATGCTCCAGTGCTGTCTTGATTCGTCGACCGTTATGAAAATTGGACTTTCTCACAAATTGCTCACTCGTTTTCAATGAAACCAATTTTCATTGAAAGCTAACTCCATAAGGAAGATTTTGACATAAAATGGAGGTCTAGAAGATTTTTTCTACATTTTTATAGAATTTTTGAAAGTTGGCTATAAAATAGATTTTTTATGCACAATACTCAAAATAAGAAGATTTGTGAGAAAAGAGGCCAACTAAGGGAAAATTTTCACTCCTTTTGTAATGAAAATATACTAAATAATGTATCAATAACTCAGATTTTTAGAGTGATGGTTTGCTTTTAAAAAAATGTGAGACATGGGAAGAAAATGTAGTTTTGTATCTATTAAGAGGAAATATGAGTAGAAGAATGATTGTAGCCCAATTCATCCACTTTGAACACATGAACACCATTACAACACATCTAAAAATATTATATAAAACCTCTAATAACATGTATTTGAAAAAGGAAAATAAAAGAGAGAGTTGTGTTGTGGTTTTCTTGATTGCCTAGTGAAGTGTTTGCATAATTTTCTCCTCTTTTCCTCTCCTCCACTACCAAAGCTCACTCTCTTCCTTTTCTTTCTTTTTCTCAACTGAATGTGTAGGTGTGTGAGTCTATGAGATGTGTAACATGTGGAGGGTGATGGTGTTTTTATAATAAAATTGGTGTAAAAGGTCCAAAATGCCCATTGGTTGGAATGGAATGGAATTGAGATGTATTTAGTTGGAATGTAATGGAATGAGGGATCATTAGGGAGCTTAATCATGTATTAAGGAATCATCTAGTTAGGGTTAGGCTTAAGTAGAGCCAAGATAATTACAAATACAAGACAACTTTCCTTGAATTATGGTAACAAGGTCAAATTTTTTTCCATGAATCATGCAATGTTGTTTCCAAAAGTACACTACAAGTGTATATGCTAGGGTGGCTGGCCATGTGATATAGATTTGAGGGTCTTTTCTCTTTTGTTTGTATATATACATATTGTAGATATTTAAAAAAAAAAGATTATAATATTGGTGGTGTGCTTTTATATGTATAAAGAATGATTTAGGCTCAAGATGTAATTAAAATAAAATGTGTGGGTTTGGAATTGATTAGAATATCTATTTCAAGTGTAGTATTAATTAAAATAATGTTAGGAAAAATAATTTGGTTCGAATGATCTTACTTTGAATTAAAGGACACACAATCGAATGAAAATGATAAAAATTGAAAATTAGGATTTTAAGCTACTAATCTAAAATCTGAGAGTTAAATAATTAATACTAGAGTGTTAGAAATGATTTCTAAGCTTCCAGTGTCGATTAGGGTTTGTATGGGTTCGTCTGTGATGTGTTTTCAATTCTAGGGTTAATTTTGCGAATAAACGGAGAACTAAGGGCTTTATTATAATAACTCAAAAGTAAGGGTCTTACTAGGATTTACAAAATTTAGGGGTCTCACATCTTCGGTTCCATTCTTTCCTCAGCAACTCTAGGTGGCAGCAGAACCTACAATACTTGGAATGGCGGCGGTATCAACAATACTTGGAATGGCAGCGCTGAGACAAAGTGCCTCCGCAACTTGGCCGTCGCGAGTGTCGCCTCTGCAACTTAGTTGCTTCGACTTTCTCTTTCCCTCAGCAACTTTAGATGGCGGTAGAACCGAAGATATTAGGAATGGCGGCGCTGAGGCGAAGTGTCTCAGTAATTTTCCCGCTGCATATGTTGCCTCTGCAACTTGACTTAGGCATTTTCCTTCGTGGAGTCCATTTGGATCCTTAACGGATCGGACCTGCTTCGGCCCACTTGTCATGACCCAAACCCGCCCCTATAAGTTTAGCGTTTTAGCCGGCGAGTAATCCTTGGATTACCAGAGGCTTCTTAACAGAATAACATATAGTTAGGAGCTGCGGAAACAAACATATAAAATATACATAGTCCATTGACTTGTGAAGACATACATGAGACAGATAATCTCAAACTTTTATAAACTTACGAGTGACGTTAGAAGATACAATATTTACACGTCACTCCATGTACATATAAACAGAAAACTTGTCCGTAAATCAAAAGAAACAAAGCCTAATACATTTACAAAAACAGCCACATAACTTGACTTAATTTGGAACCTCCTCTGGAGGCACAAAGGCTGGCTGACAAAACTGAGACACCAGGTTCTCAACTCTGAGCCTGGTCACGTGCCTGATCACCTACATACTTAATGTAAACAATAAGCTGGAGCCCAGTGAATAACAACAAAGTAAAGGGTTAAATGAATGTTGTCCATAATGGTTACAGAATTTAGTAGACATCAGAAATGGATTCATAATCATGTTCAGAAATCATAATTCATAACAGATACAGATTCAGAATCATACTCATAATCAGAATTTGCAGTTAATCATATGTGGTACATTCATTAGCACTAGCAGAAATAGTTGACCTATAAAGGGACGGCTATAAAGGCATACAGTTGACCCATAAATAGACGACCATAAAGGCATACAGTTGACTCACGTGCACGGAGACGGTACAGTTGGCTCATAAGACGTACAGTTTGCCATAATTGGGACGTATACAAAAGGATCCATAACAGTTGGCTCATGAAATGTACAGTTGACCCATAATTGGGACATAACAGAACAGATAACAGATGTCATCTAAAGCTAATGATGCCACGAGTACATGTCAAAAACATTGGACAACCATTCATTCATACAAAAAATAATATTTTAGAAAACAAATCATCTTACATCATTCAGAAAATATTTATAAATTAAACATAGCTTTACAAAGTTATTACTCACAATAAACAGATGGCTCCAAGACAAACAGACAAAATGGGCAAATTAGACGTTTTGTGGCACGTGACCTACACAGTTATAGAACGAACTTATACTGAATTACACACCTGGAAATGTTAACTCAGTTTTTTCTTGTCTCAGTGTGTTTCTACTTCTTTATCGTTATTATGGTGTCTTAATCTTGGCCTAGGAATGCCTAGGATGAAATGAGAATGCAAAAATGCACTTGAAAACACTTGGTCAAACATGCTAGAAACAGGGGTCCCGCTCGAGCGCAATTTCCCTCACTCGAGCAGATATGCAAACATGTGAGGGGATTCTCGAGTGTGAATTCCCCCACTCGAGTGGTCTGTAAACTGTGCAAAAGTGCTGGTTGCTTGATTTTTCCACTCAATTCTCGTTCGACGCTCGCTCAAATGTAAAAGACATGCCCTCGCTCGAGTGCAACTTTTGTCGCTTGAGCGGCCTGCAAAACATAAGAACTTCTGGGAGCATGCATTTCACGCTCGAGCGGATTTCTGGTTGTTCGAGCGGAAGTGCAAGATCACAGAGCGATCGTTGAGTGAAAAATCCATCACTCGGGCGGAAAGGCAAAATCTGGAATTTCCAGATTGCTTTTCTCATCTCCAAATTCAAATCCAAGGCTATAATTCACATCCTTTTGGGCCCAAAACTTAAGACAACATGTGTAAACTTGTAAAATATGAAGGTTTAAAGATCATTTCATGAAATCAAGGCCCAAAAGTATGTCAATTGTGCAACATTCAACTTGAAATGTAAGAACATGATGTGAACATGTCATGCATGTATTCTTTTGAGTTCATAGTTTCCAAAACATGATCAAATGAGATATTCTACTCAAAAATATGGTGAATTCTTAGACTACAACCAAAATATGAACATACATGTGAGAATTCTTATAAAAACAACTTCAAAACTTCATGATATGCACATGCATGTATGATTTGAGTTACAATTCTTTAATCCTAGCTCATTCTCATGTTAGTCCACCTCCTTTACTTGAATTCTTACAAAAACTAACTCAATTACACAAGTAAGTGTTAGATTCCTTACCTAGGCTTGTCAAGATGAGAGCTAGAAGCTTAATTTTGAGTTTCTAAATCCAAATCCTTCAATTCTAGTAAATTTTTGCTCAATTTCTTCAATCCTCTAGTTGAGATCCAACTTCCTTCTCTCTCTCTCTCTTTCTCTCTCACATTGAGCTCAAAGATGAGGGAATAAGGGTGTAAAAATGTGTAGGAGAGGTAGGAGTGGCCTTATATAGGCTTACTTAGTGGTATTTAGTTAATTTGGCTTAAACTAAGCAAAGTGACATTAATTAATCTAATTTAATTGTTCCGAATTGAATTTCAATCGAACCTACCATAAAATTCTAAAAATTCTTATTATCACCTAAATCAAGTCAATTTCTGAATCGGATGCCAATAAGGCCTTTAATTCGCAAACTGAAATGAAAACACGAACAGATCTTTCTACGCTAAACAGATATAAGCACAATATTGCAACACACACATGCAATTTAATTTAGAATTTCTCTTAATTACTGATTAAGCTTATTTAACCACAAATTAATTTAAATCAGAGGTCGGGGTTGTTACACCATTGTTGGCCCACTTCTCCTAGGCGTTGGCCTATGCTTCTCCGATAATTCCTGGTCGCCTTAAAGGGGCGACCCCAGCGCTTAGGTCCATACTTAATTTGGGGTTTAATTTCTGACCCTCTACAGATTGTTACACTCAATCGAGTCACATTTTGTGGCACGTCAACGTGTTGTTTTTAAGGAAAATGATATATGTTTGGGTTATTGTGAAGGTGTGTAATTTTGGCTATTGTAGTCGTTTAATGTGTTTGATGATGCTGAATGCGTGTTTTTGAGATTTGGGAGTTTGGGTGCTTATGTAATTGATATAGTCAATGTTGTACCCAATTTGTGTTCATAATATGAGTGTTGGGTATAATTTTGTATATGTGTAATATGTTCGATGGGTTTCATTTGTGGAGTAGTGTAACTAGAATAACAACCCAATGGTATTTGAAAATGTTGCATCAGCAATGGTCCACAAGTACACATTGGGGGCGTAACGATGCAAAATGCTTGTGCAAGACCTTAGCTGCTGTGCAGTGGTATTTTGATGGCCGGTCGATGCATTTTGTTATGGTTTACATGACTACGTCGGATGTGGTGCTGCATTTTTTTTTTTGGTCATATCTAAGTACATTGGCGTGTTGTTGATTAGCACAATGCATTATTCACATAGTTTGCAACCTTCTAGGGAGTTTGATGCCGTGCGTTACCTGTCACGTAAAACCTTATTCCGTCAATTAGAGCTCGTTGGGAAGTTGAGGTTTGGGATTTTTTGGCTAAACTAGCCACAAAAAAATAAAATAGATTTTTTAGCCTAATAAGATATAAAACATCACATCCAACCCATGATCATCACATTCTTTCTCTCACGAAAAGTCAAAAAAAACCAAAAAACCCATCCCAAACAAGTCTTTTTAGCCTCAGGCAAAAATAACCAAAAAGCCAACCTCCTTTCCAAATGAACTCTTAGTTACTTTTCCACATTATGCGTTGCAAAAACATGAGCAGTAAATACATTACAGAAATGTCAATTGCCATGATAAATTAAACGAAATTATATGGCCATTTGCATGGTCAACCACTAGTACCTCAATGTACGGGACAACAACAATGACACAATCATCGTTATATTGTAAAGTATGAAGAATATACAAAATTAAAACCACGGCTGACAAATTTTTCCACTGCCAAGTGTTTTAAAACATTAATGATCATTTTGGTTAATGATCAAAGCCATCCGTAAATCACTGAATCTCGTATATTACAAATGGAAATGTAAAAATACGTTACCAATAATTAACAAAATCCACATCAGCCCTAGAATATGCTCAATCCAATCAAACAAGGTAAATATGTAAATTCCACCAATATAAAATCAAACAAAAATATTCCTTCTCACCTAAAAAGGACCAAATGGTTTATAAGAAAAAAAACGTAGGATCAAATGGATTAACATTCTCAAATTTGAGATTTATCAATAATTTTTCCTTTAATTAATGTAACATTATTGTCAAATAAATAATATTTACACTACTACACCCCCACATTCCTTCAAAAGCACACCAACCCATATTTATTGCCTTAAAAAAATCATTTAAATTATCTTTGTTTTATGACCATTTTTAAAAAGGGTAAATTCCATTAAACTTCATCAATTATAGTAAGGTATTATTTGGCATAAACTTTGGGAAGGGCTCAAGTGGCTCATGAGCCACAAAAGACAAAACAGGCTCATGAGCCACAACAGACAAAATATCACATCCAACCCCATAATCATTACACTTTTCTCTCACAAAAAAAGCCAAAAAAAGCCAAAAAGCCAAGAGCCCTTCCCAAACCAAGCTTTTGAGCCCAGGCTCATATAGCCAAAAAAGCCAAAAAGCCAAAGAGCCAGCCCACTTCCCAAACGGAGGCTTATTTAGATAAGTATACTTATTTAGATCACATTATCTCTTTATTTTTCTGCACATATTTTCATAAAAAATAAAAAAAAATACTTATTTACATTATTCCAAACAACTCCTAAATTATAATAGAAAAAATTAAAAATTTGGCCTTTAAAAAAATATTTTGTTAATTTTTAATTTCATCAGTTTAAAACATAATATTTTAATTTATTTAAATCTAAATCATTTGTCTATCACCATTAAGTAAAATTGACGAAAAAATAATATTTTAATTATTAAATTCAAATAAAAAAAATATATTTTAAACATGTTATGTATGTATATATTGAGTTTAATGATTAAAATATATATATATTTTTTAAATTTTACTTAGAAAATAGGTGAATAAATTAGATCAAAAATAAGTTAAAATTTAAGATTTAAATTAATAAAATAACAAATTTAGAGTTTATTTTAATAATTTTATGAGTTTTTATTTGTAATTTTCTCTAAATTTTATATAATTATTTGTGAAATTTATTATATATTTGTGGTCAATGTAATTTGCCGTTTTTTAAATTATGGGATTTTGAATTTCCAGAGAGTGAGAGTACGAAAGCGGGGTACCCCGAAGAATTGCATCCGTCCACGTGCTTACGCTAACGTAATACCCACAATCAGATCACTTAAAAATTCAACACACGCAAGCACACAAATTATCATACGGTCACAATTACAAGACAAACCACGCCACTTCCCATGAGAAGTTGAGTGATCAGGAGCATTACTATTACAAGACAAACCACCCGACTTTTCTCGAGAAGTTAAGTAGTCAGGAGTATTGCTCCATGAAAAATTAGGGTAAGTCCTATTTTGGAGACTTATTATTTAATAGGTCCTATTTTGAAGATTTAATACCCATTAAGTCTTATTCGATAAATTTATTAAGTGATAAAGATAAATTTATCAGTCTTTTTTTTTATGAATAAATTTATAGTGATAAATTTATCAGTCTCTTTGTTTTTATGAATAAATTTTTAGTGATAAATTTATCACTCTCTTATTTTTATAGTGTTAAATTTATTAATTAGGACCTGTAGGTAAATAAGTCTAGTGAATATGACTAATTGGTAAGTATCCCGAAAAATTATTGGCGGGTCTTGGGCGGTACACCTATGTCTCATATCAATTACAATTTATTATTATTTTTATATTTTTAATTTTTTAATATAAATTTATAAGTTGTATTATCTTCAGTAATCATAATACTATTAAGGGGGTGTTTAGGAACTTGGTTTTTGGGTTTTTTTTTTTTTTTTTTTTTTCCGTTACAAGACAAATGTTTTATAATAAAAAAAAAATCTAAACAAAATATCATATCAAACCCCATAATCATTTTACTTTTTCTCTCACAAACATCACATCTAACCACAAAAAAATCTAACTATCTTCCCAAACACAAAAAAATTTTTCTCCAATATCCTACAACTAAAAAAACCTACAGAAAAGCCCACTTCTCAAACACCTACTAAGTATCACGTGATAGTATCTAAAACTAATTGATAACTTCTCTTGTTCCATACAGGGCTGGCCCTGGCCTACGGCCAGCAAGGCCTGTGCCTTAGGCCCCATAATTTTAATCCAAAAAAAGGGCCCCGAATTTAGAAAAATTTTATAGGCCCATTTTTTTTTTTTTTAAGATTAATTTAAAAGGCCCCAAAATATTTTATTGAACCTATGTATGTTTGGCTCATATTTATTTATATGTGTGGTTTGATCCACATTTATAAAAATGAAAATATATAAAAAAATAAAAAAATAAATTAAATATTTGGGCCCAACCCAGAAGAACAGAACAATACATACAAATTACATAGCTTAGTCAGTGTTTTCATTCAACTCTGTGCTTTCAATCTCTCTCTCTCTCTCTCTCTCTCTCTCTCTCTCGAACACAAAGTGGCGATGAAGAAGGAAACAAGGCAAGCATATAGTAAAAGATGCAAAGGGAGCGTCTCACTCTCTCCCTCATAATAAGTCCTCTCTCTCACTATCAGATTTTATCAAATAAAGTTGTCATAATTTTTTTTTACATCATTTTTTTATCAGTTAGTGAAATAATAAATTTGCCCTAATTTTTTTTACCTTCTTTATCTATTAGATTTTAGTGGAATAAATAATTTTACCTTAAATTTTTTTACCTAGGTTTTTATCAGTTTTAATTGAATAATTTTTTCCTATTTTTTTTGCCCTAATTTTGTTTCATTAAATTATTTTTTTATAATTTCTTTGTTATCAGATTTGAGATAATTCGTGGATTGTGATTTGTAGATTGTGGATTTAGTCATTGTACTGAAAGTAAATTTTAATATATGAAAGTAAACTTTAATTTATAATTTTAAGGGCAAATTACACAAATAGTCCCTATAGTTTGAGACTTGTGTCACTTTGGTCCCTAACTTTTCAATTGTGACATATTTGACCCTGAATTTTAAATCTTGTTCCAAATAAGGATAATTGAATATATAATTAGATTTTTCAAGGGTAAAATTGTCAATTTGATAAAATATAAACTAATTTGACAAAAATAAATGTCAAACAAATTTTTTTGAATTTTAAAAAATTATTTCTACCTACTAAAAATAAAATTATGTAAAATTGATAAATCTTTTAGACATTTATTTATTTTTTAACCAAATTAATTTTTATTATGTATTTGGATGATGATCTTGTAAAATTAATTTTAAAAAATTAATCATGTAATTTTTATTAATTTTACATAATTTGATCATTGGTGGATAAAAATAATTTTAAAAAAATTTAAAATATTTTTTTGACATTTATTTTTGTCAAATTAGTTTATATTTTATCAAATTGACGATTTTACCCTTGAAAAATCTAATATTATTTTCAATTGTCCTTATTTGGAACAAATTCGAAATTCAGGATCAAATGTGTCACAATTAAAAAGTCAGGGACTAAAGTGACACAAGTCTCAAACTATAGGGACTATGAGTGTAATTAACCTTAATTTTAATGATTATATGTGCAAGTAAACTTAAATAAAAAATTTATCGATACTGCATAAATTTTTTATTAAAGAAAATATATATATTAGAGGAGTTCCATTTTATAATTCGTCTTAGGTTTCACAAATTTCACGGCCGACCCTGATTCTATACCACATAAATTATGACACTTGTCACATTGTCTCTTTATAAAAGACAAAAAGTAATGAGACTTTAATGAATGTCTATTTTGAAAACTTAATTAAAAATTAATTTTTAAAATTTTTATTTTTTTGTGTCAAGTTATCTTTTTTATTATTTTACAATTTTTTTAAAAAAATTTAAAAAATTAACTTTTATCTTACTTTTTAAAATAAGCCAAAATGTATGTTCGAGCACCATTTGAATTTGGGCCGGGTGCAAACAATAATTTCTCACTTTTCACGGTAAAAAAAATCACAATCGAATCGCAGAAAAACAGGTGCCTCTTTTTGACTGTTTGCGGTGTCCCATTGTCATTACTTCTCTTGTCTCTTTCTTCTCATTGAGCAAAACATTAAACACAATAATAAACGGCAACAATACTGCACTCTGACTCTCTCTCTCTCTCTCTAAAGCCACTCTACTTTCTCTCTTTCTCGGCGATGCGGTGGATGAATGCCCTAACCCTAGCTGGTATGACTGCGAGTCCGTTTGTATTCAAAACTCAGGACATCGAATTCGGGACTCCGTGGTGGTTCATATACGCTGGAGTGTCGTGTTTTCTCGTGCTTTTTGCTGGAATAATGTCAGGGCTCACTCTAGGTTTGATGTCTCTTGGACTAGTAGAGCTCGAGATTCTTCAGAGAAGTGGAACTTCTACGGAGAAGAAGCAAGCAGGTTCTTCACTCTGTTTAAAGTTGATTCACTCTGTTTAAAATTGGGATTAGAATTTAGGGAAAAAGAATGGAATCTTTGAAATAATTCGGATTAGCTATCTCTCTCTCTCTCTAATCGAATATCTCTTTATCTTTAGCATTTGTGGACCTATCTGTTACTGGCTTTAACTCATGTTATATTTTTTGTGCTCTTTGTCATCTTTTGACATACCGTGACTTGACTGGTATAACTGTTAATCTCTTTCTTTTGCTCATAATCAAACAATTTGAACCAGTTTTGACCCAATTTGTGCCACTTCCAAATTATGAAACATATGCTTATACTTAATACACTCTTGCCACTTGTTTAGTGGGATGTCTTGTTATCTATTTCTTTAATTTTTATGCGTTTTATTACTTTGTATTTGAGGTATGTCGGGCTTTCTTTGACGTCGGTGAATTCAGCACTAGAGTCTCGCAAACAAAACGAAAGCTACACCCTCTCCAAAGAGAGGCAAATCAAGTGGCTCGACCTAGCCTACTAAAAAAGAACCTCTCGCATACCCAGGAGACTAAGGCCAAAACAAAACAACAATCTTAACATAACATTGAAAAATAACTAAAATTCACAACCCCAGGATGGAAAATCCTCTTCCACCCCAAGAGGCTAGGCATAAAAGACCTTTGTCCCACACCTCCTTGCTTTTGGTTCTTCAAGATTGAGCCGGCAAGCTGTAAGCCTGACTTCTTTGTGTACACAAAAAAATTGCAAATGGTTTTCTCCCGAGCAAGCTTTAGACGGTAAATATTTTCATCATGCCTCTTTTTTTGTTTTTTTTGTTTTTTTTTTTAAATCACCTGAGCGTCAGTTCCTTGAAGCATGTCTAGTTTCATAGCCTATGAAGTATGGGTACTTCGAAAAATATGTCGTACCCCGTATCAGGTACTTACCGACATATGATACTTCTGCGTACGTAGTACATGAAACACGTACCTAAATTTTTTCTTCTTAATTTTTGGCGTACCCAAACGTACTTAATATATACCCAAGACGCACCGTACCTCAATTCAAACAATATTTTCTTCTACTACAGAGATAAAACTCCTTTCAATGAAATTTTTTTTTTATTTATAATTTTTTTGTTTTATACTTAACATGATTTTAAAATTAAACTATGATTTGTAAGTTATTTAATATATTGACATTTAATTTTGACTTATATCTTTACTTTTGGTAGTTAATTATAAGTTGGACCTCAACAAATTAAATCATTTAATTAATTTTTTAATTACTCTAAATTAAAAATAAATGTTTTTTTACAAACGTACCAAGCCGTACTCTAACCCTATTTTTTTTGAATTTTACCGTAGCGACGTACTCGTACCAACGTACCCGTACCCGTACCCGTACCCGTGATTCATAGTTCATAGCTGTCTTTTATAACTTTCTGTTCAGATTGAGAGAAGTACTCTGGCAGACTGGCAGGATAGCACATCCTCAGCTAGTATGCCTAGGAATTCATGTAATCGTATGGATAGCTAATCCTAAACAACTAAATTGCAATTCTTTTGTACCTGTTGATCATCAATTTTAACTGTCTTCATTTATAATTCTAGTGAATCTGAAATCATGCCATGTGTATGGGCTAGCTGCTTATAATAGATAGTTTGAGATCTGTAACAAAATAGAATAATTAATACATATCGATGTTACGCAGCACATTTTAGTCAGTTTCTTTGTTTTCAGCTGCTATCCTACCGGTTGTTCAAAAGCAACACCAACTTCTCGTCACTTTGCTTTTGTGTAATGCTTGTGCCATGGAGGTGGGTAATTATATGCATTCTTTTCCATTAATTGATTCTAATTTGCTCTGACTTTATGGTCAGAACAATCAGGTCCTATGCTTATGCTGTTAACTGATTTCTGTATTTTATGATAAATGTTTCATGCAGGCTCTTCCTATATATCTGGATAAACTTTTTCATCCCGTTGTCGCTGTTGTGCTCTCTGTAACTTTTGTTCTAGCTTTTGGTGAGGTAGATTTGGTTTTCTAATTTTTTAGTAACTTGATTGCAATTATTTTAACTACAAATCAATTATTTAATTGGGACTTGCATGTCGATTTAATGCTGTTCAGATCATTCCACAAGCCATATGCTCAAGATATGGCCTTGCTGTGGGAGCAAATTTTGTGTGGCTTGTACGTATTTTGATGATCATTTGCTATCCTATTGCTTACCCTATTGGAAAGGTAATTTTTATCTATGTGACTCCATTTCTGTTACTAGGATATTATGCATAATGGAAGTATGATTTCCTTGTACTGCAATTGTCTAATATATGTCACATGCCACGCAGCCTTTTACATTACAGTACTATAATTTCACAGGTGGTATTGTAAGATTTCTGTGTATTTAATTGTATATGTCTACATCAGTTTATATAGCCCTAAATCTACACAAAGATTCCTATTTACACCACAATCTTTCTTAATGCCTAGTTCCTAATATACACAATCATGCCATATATACAATATATTCTCACACCCCCGCTCAAATTCAAGGTGTTTGAGCAGAAAACACTGAGAGTTTGCGAAGAAGAAACTGAAAACGAGCGGTAGTGTGAGTCTTGGTGAAGAAGTCCGCAAGTTGCAAAGTCGAGAAGACGAAAGGAAGCGAGATAGAGCCAGACTACAGATGCTGGCGGACAAAGTGCCAATCAATCTCAATGTGTTTCGTTCGTTTATGGAAGACAGTATTGTGGGCAATTTTGAATAGCATTGCGATTGTTTGTGATTGTCACAATAGAGAGAGGTCGGAGAAGACTGAGGTACACCCAAATCAGAGAGAAGACAATGAAGCCAAACAAGCTCAGCAGTAGCATGAGCCATAGTATGGTACTCAGCTTCAACAGTACAGCGAGCAACCACAGTTTGTTTTTTGCTTTTCCAAGAGATCAAGGAATCGCCAAGAAACATACAGAAACCAGAGGTGGGCTTGCGATCATTAACATCACCAGCCCAATTAGAATCAGCATAGGCCACCAAGTCTAAAGATGAAGTAGAGGACAACAGTAAGCTCTGAAAGATGGTATCCCGGAGATAGCGAAGAATGCGAACCAAAGCAGCCTAATGGGTAGAGCGAGGAGCAGAAACGAACTGACTAACCACATGAACAACATAAGCAAGATTAGGGGTAAGTGACAATCAAATAAACTAAACAACCCATAAGCTCGCGATAGAAAGTGGGATCATCTAGAGGGACACCATCAGTAGAGTTGAGCTTCACATTAAGCTCAATAGGTGTATCAGAAACCTTAGTATCAGTAAGATCGGCACGGTGAATAACCTCATTAGCATACTTGGCCTGAGACAGAAAATGGCCCGTTGGAGAAAAGGTAACCTCAATACCAAGAAAATACCGCAGTGGACTCAGATCCTTCATTTCAAAGGTGCGGAAGAGATGTTTCTTGATCTCAAAGATAGCAGAAAAGTCAGAGCCAGTGATGATCATATCATCCACATAGAGTAGGAGAGCAACAAAGCTAGCCGAGGTATGTCTCAGAAACAAAGTAGAGTCAGAAGCTAAATGATGAAACTCAAGCCTCGGTAACAGCAGTCTGAAAGCGATCATACCAAGTACGAGGAGACTGTTTCAAACCATACAGAACACGCTGAAGATGATAAACCTGCCCAAAGGAGTGGAGAAGGCCAGGGAGAGGATACATGTAGACCTCCTCAGTGAGATGACCATTAAGAAAAGCATTCTTAATGTCCATTTGATAGAAAGGCCAATGTCGAACAGCGGCAAACAAAAAATCAAGGTACGGGACAATAGTCATCTTGGCAACAGAGGCAAATGTCTCCTTATAATTTATACCATACTCCTGCGAGAAACCCTTGGCAACCAAGTGAGCTTTGTAGCGCTTGAGAGAACCATCTGAATGAGTCTTGACTTTATAGACCCATTTGCAACCAACCAAATTCTTGCCAGTAGACAAAGGAACCAACTCTCAAGTGTTAGTCTTCTGCAAGGCAAACAACTCATCCTTCATAGCTTGAACCCAATTAGGATCCTGACACGCCTCTGTGTAAGACTGAGATTCTGAAAAAGAATGAATAACAGACAAAAAAAGTACAATAGGAAGTAGAAAAACATGTATTGGACCAACCTAACCTGTTTGGAGGACGACGCTCACGAGTATGATATCGGTGTCAGAAGAGGCAACAACAGGAGTAGAGACAACTAGTGGTGGGGGAGCCTTGCGATGAGAATAGACCAACACCAGAGGGGAAGAAGAAGCTGAAGGAGGAGAAGGAGCCATGGGTGACGCAGACGGAGAAGTAGGAATGGCCTTAGAAGGAATAATGGAGATGTACTCATCAGACGGGACCTTAGAAGGAAATGGGTTAATGTGAACCAAATCCTCTTTGGAAATGGGAGCAGTGAGAGGAGAAGCTGAAAGTAAGACGGACGTTCGAGAAAGGCAACATGGCGGGAGACATAAAGGCAACAAGAGACAGGGTTGTAACAGCGTTAGCCTTTCTAAGTAAGATTGTAACCCAAAAAGACACACAAGACAGACCGGGACACTGAGTTTGGCCCTATCTTTACATGGAAGGAGGACAAAACAAGTAGACCCAAAGACACGCAGGAAGGAATAATTGGAAGGTTAGGAATATAGATCCTTATAAGGGGATTGATCGAAAAGTAGGGGAGTTAGCATGCGATTAAGGAGGAAAGCAGCAGTAAGAACTGCCTCACCTCAAAATGGTGCCGGGACAAAGGCAGAGAGAAAGAGAGATCGAGCTGTTTCAAGGAAATAACGGTGTTTACGCTCAACACGACCATTTTGGGCAGGGGTATCAGTACAGGAGGTTTGATGAATGGTGCCTAATGTAGTCAAATACTCACAGAATTCAATTTTAAAGTATTCCCTACCCAAGTCGGATCGGAGTATTTTGATTGTGGCCTCAAATTGTGTAGTGATCATAGACTGAAAGGTACGATATATCTGGTAGAAGTCAAATTTATGAGTCATAAGATAAACTCAGGTATAGCGGGTACAATTATCAACAAAGGACACATAGTACGCAGAACCTCTTTTAGGGAGAACAGGAAAAGGTCCCCAGACATCAGTATGTACAAGAGAAAAAGGGAAAGCAGAAATAAAAGTATTGTTATTAAAAGGTAAAGCTGTCATTTTAGCAAGTTTACATCCTCGACACTCACTAATTTGACTAGGAGAAACTTTTCCTAACAATCCTAACTGAGTTAAAGACCGCAAGCGGTCAACAGACAAATGACCTAAGCGAGAATGCTATAAATAAAATTGACTCAACTGAGAATCTAACTAAAAAAATAAAAGTGCAACGGGGGAAGTAAACAGAGGAAGATGCAAGCTTTCCACCACATAGAGATCTCTAACTCTACGGTCGGTCCCAATCTGCTTCTTAGACACCCAATCCTGCACACAACAGACATAAGAAGAAAAGATAACATCAAAACCAGAAGTATCAAGCTGACTCATAGAAAGCAAGCTAACAGACAGTTGAGAAACATAAAGAACAGAGGGAATAGTAACAGCAGACATGACAGAGGATATGACAGACCCAATAGATAGGACAGACATACTAGACTCATTAGTAGTATTAATAATAATAAGAAAGGGAGGGGGGGATACAGTTTTAGAGTAAGGAAAGGTGAGGAGTCATATGATGAGAGGCGCCAGAATCAAAAAGCCAGACAGAGGAAGGAATACCTGAAGAGGACCCAAGCAAACTTAAATGAAGAGAAGTGAGAGCAGAGGCAAATGAAGATGACTGAGATGTGGACCAGAGATGCTGAAGTTGAGCAATTTAAGCACTCAAAGAAGCCAAGTCAGGATTAGAAGCTGGAGTAGATGCAGTATAAGTAGCAGGAGGGCGAAAAGTACTCGTAGCAGGATCTCAGAACTATGGCTGGGACGGCTGAGAAGACTGAGCAAACTGACGGCCCTTCTTGGGCTTTGCAGTGGCCTGAAGCTGATGAGGTGGGGGGTTCAATAGCAGAGGAGGCTGAGTAGGAGCCAAGAAGACAAATGGAGACAGAGTCTGACTGGCCATCTTAAGCCAGGTTTCCTCGGAGAGGAGCTCACGAACAATAACATCCACAGAGCAATGTTTTCAAACCCGGACCGGACCGGCCGGTCGAATCGGTTGGACCGGGAATCGGGCCTAGTTCCGGTCCGGTCAACCCCTTGAAACCGGATAGGGGCAAAAACCGGGAAAACCCGGCGACCCACTGGTCGAACCGGTAAAACCGGTGACCCAGTGGTCGAACCGGACAAAACCGGTCAGGTTTTTTTTTTTTTTTTTTTTTTTTTTTTTTTTTTTTTCAGTTTTTCTTTTTAATTTTCTTTCTTTCTTTCTTATATATTTATATATATATATAAATATATATTTCAAAATTTTGACTAAAAATTCTTATTTCAAGAGTCTCTTCTCATAAGGAAGAGTCTCATTGAAAGCTTGAGAACAATATGAAAGTCTATTCCTATTTATAGGAAAAGATTTTTCAAAGAGAACCTACAAAATTCTATGTGGGATTCAATCAAATAATTTGAAACATATTGATTGGAGGGAGAGTTGAAAATTTCATTTCCCTCCAAAATTAAATCTAGCATTCAATCAATTTATTTGGAGGGAATGTTTAAAAAATTTAATTTCTTTAAAATAAGTGACTTTTTTTTATCAATTAAGACTTTATAAAACATTATTAATAAATATTATGCAACAATTTTTATTTTTATTTGATTATTTATATATATTTTTATTTATTTATAATTTATAATTATATTTTTTAATTATATAATATTAATTATGACGTCACGGTTCGACCGCTTTGACCCGGCGGTTGAACCGGTGACCCATCCACCTTGTCCCTTTTCTGGTTCACTCACCGGTCCGGTTTTGAAAACATTGCCACAGAGGAGAGAGGAGGCCGATGAAGGCCACCACGGATAGCCTCATACTGGGGGGAAAGAGCCATTAAGAACTGCATTAAACGACCTTGCTCTCGAAACTCAACATAAGCGTCTAGTGTCTTGAGGTTAGACGGTTCCATGAGAGACAACTGATCCCAGAGGCCTGTCATCTTAATGTAGAAGTCCTGAATAGATTGATCCCCTTGGCGAGCACTTTGAATAGCTGTTTCCAACTCATACTGCTTGGCAAAGTTGGACTACTGATACACACTACTGATACACACCCAATAAATAGTCCCATACCTCTTTGGCAGTATTGTATTTGGAAAATATCATTCCAATACGGCCATCCATAGAATTATGAAACCAGATCAGAACTTAGGCATTATCACAATCCCAAGTGTCACAGGAAGTCAGATATCCTTTTGTTTTCGGGTCCAATGGACGAGGAACAGAACTAGAAACATAGTCCCATTTTTTCTGATGAAGAAGGAAATTTTTCATAACACTAGCCCAATATGCATAATTGGCACCAGTGAGTTTACATCTGATGGCTTGGATTTTGGTGTCTGTCATTGTAATAAACCAAAGATTAATAGGTTGAAGTATAATAATCAAATAACAAGGGGCCAAACTGTAAATAAGAGCCTTTAAACAAATACTGAAATCAGAATTACCAAGACAGAGACAGAGAGAGAGTGATACAAACAAGGCAGCATAGAAGTCGATCGACCAAAGTCGAACTAGAGAGAGAGAGGTCAACCGAACCACGATCGTGGTTCCGGAGAGAAAGAGAGAAGCCGCCGATGATCACGACCAGAGTCGATTGACCTAGGAAGACGAGGCCAGACCACTCGACTTCAACCAACGAAGACGAAGCATGACTTCGACTTCGACTTCGACTGAATCAGCAATTGAATCTGCGATTGGAGGAGAAGATCACCCACAACTCATGTCTGAGAGAGAGCAACAGTTTGTAGGGTTTTTGGCTCTAATACCATGTAAGATTTCTGTGTATTTAATTGTATATGTTTACATCAGTTTATATAGCCCTAAATCTATACAAAGATTCCTATTTACACCACAATTTTTCCTAATGCCTAATTCCTAATATACACAATCATGCCATATATACAATATATTCTCACAAGTATTAAGACATAAAATGCTCATTTCAGCTAAAGCACAAGTGTTCCGGAAACCTCTTGTATCTAGATTTTATTAGTGATCCATGTCGACAAATAAACCCATAGGCTTTGAAACTGCATTATCTAGATATTACTCATAAATTCAGAAATTAAAACTTATAAAATTCTTTCCAACATTTGGGTTAGGCAGAGGGTCTTGGCTCGCTGGACCCTGTAGTATGATTATGCCTAAGAGTTGATGCTATGTCTATGGGTATCTTTGATCTTTCATTTTATTTTTTGAAGTCTTTCTTCCTGTGTGCATGCATATGGGTCTGCATGTGTGTCCACTTGCCGGTGGAATTGTTTTAGCATTTTATTTAGACATCCCTATAATATGCAATTCTGTAAATTAGGACCAGGTAGCACTTGAATTTGACGTCTCCTAGTTAGCATTTGCAAAACTTTACTTGTGGACAAATTACTGCATTTGAACCGCTAACTTCTTGTGCTTCCAGGTTCTAGATGCTGTACTTGGGCATAATGATGCTTTATTCAGGCGAGCTCAATTGAAAGCCCTCGTCTCTATCCATGGTCAAGAGGTAGCACACCTTGAATTGAAGTTTGCATGACAAGCCACAACTTATCATATGCTTAAAATTCTAGATCAATGAGAATGGCAGCATCATACGATGACACAAGTTATGGCCATGTCATGAGAAACTTGCATAAATTTGTGAAGGAATGCTTTGAAGCATACATGCATCTCCTTCTCTAAGTTCTTTTATCTTCCCATAATGTTGTTGCTTTTATTGTCAATCTTAGGCTGGTAAGGGGGGTGAACTCACGCATGATGAGACTACTATCATAAGTGGAGCACTTGACTTAACTGCAAAGGTTTGTATTACAGTTAAAAGGAGGCATTCTGGAGGGGCCATTTATATTGTTGTCTATGCATCTTTCTTTGGATTATGTGTTTTCAATTTTTTATCCATCTTATTCTATGGTTTATGAACATTATTAGCTGGATGTGCATCATTGGGATAAGTAATAATAACAATGCCTCTGCCATCGTCAAGCATTCATCCAAATGTGTCGTATTATATTTTTTTTAATGTTTTAGACCTAGACATGCTTTGTACACTTGTGTCCATCACTTAGACACATGAAACACAATGTAAGTTTGAACAAAATAAATTAGGATGCAATGATTTAAAAAAACATGTATATTTGTACCTAGTAATCTCTCCTTTGAATGTTAGAAATTGGTGTTATGTTGCATTTTTTAATTCTGTTTGCATGAAATATTCATATATATGACATATAATAAATATATAAAATTATATATTTTGCATGTGTCCCTCACATGTAGTGTTTTGCATTTTTTTAAATTTGTCATGTCAGTGTATTCATATTGTGTCATGTGTCCATGTTTGTGCTTCTTAGTAGCAAACTACTTTGAAAGAAGGCATTGAAAGTTGAAATTATACTGTATTCCATTGAACAAAACATTTGAATCATCAATGAGCCTTTGGCAGGGGTGGTTGAAAGTTTAAGCTTTTCTTAAATGTTTTGTTTGGTACTAGTCAAACTTAGAAGTTAGAAGGGTTATGATCATGGGTATGGTATGATATTTCTATTTTGTCTAAATATAGTTTTATTTCTTATTCAAATTGTGCTCATACTGCTACTAGCTGCCTTGCTGTTAATTGATAACAATTCAATTGCAGTTAGTGTCCCACAATATCATAGGTCTTATTTCTTATTATAAAGTGTCACTCTACATCGATTGATTTCAGGAAATCCTGGCTTTTGTAACTATATCTGCATGTGCTTTGTCTATTGTCATTGTTGATAGAATGATCTTAGGACTGAAGTTCTTGGAATATGTGCAGACTGCAGAGGAAGCTATGACACCGATTGAATCAACATTTTCGTTGGATGTCAATTCAAAATTGGATTGGTGAGTCTGTTAGTGAATTTTCCCACAATTGCTTTTGCTTAGTCTTACTTCTTGCTTTAATCAAAATGGCTAAGGAAACTAATTACCCTGTTTTTTTGGATTAAAATTCTAGCTTTTCGGTAGACAACCTCATCACGACATTGTTCAAATCATTTGTGAGGTTCTAATTTATTCAGCCATGAATGATATTATGTTTCTTCTTTTATTGTTATTTTTATTTCAGTTGATAGATTTAGTTTTCTTTCTCTTTCTATTTTCCCGATTATCTCTTTTAGTTGCTGCCTTGAAGGGATAATAACTTGGATTTGTGTGGTTGACTCCAGTGGACAAACATGATAATGGGGGATGAAGAGAATATTTTCTTAAAAATATTTTCTAATGTTTGGAATGCTGCTTATGCGTAGACATGTATCAACTACAGCAGTTAATAATAATGAAGCTTTTGGATTGAAAAAGAAATAGCTGAAAGTTCAGCCTTTACCTTGGGAGGGATCATTTCTTAAATAGGACATATCTTTTTTGTGTAGGCCCCTTTAATAGGGTGTGTAATATCTTATTTTGCAGGGAAGCAATTGGAAAAATTCTTGCACGAGGTCATAGTCGTGTTCCTGTCTATTCTGGAAATCCAACCAACATCATTGGACTCTTACTGGTTGGTCTTGAAACTTGAAAATTCTCAGGAATCGACTTTTTTTTAGCATGATTTCTATTATCAGTAGCCAGCTGACTGTAGAAATGATCACTTCTTTCTATTTTTCACTATATATATTTTTTGTTTGGGAGATAGGTGAAAAGTCTTCTCACTGTACGAGCAGAAACCGAGACTCCAGTTAGTGCAGTTTCCATCCGAAGAATTCCTAGGTGTGCTCATTTGTCCTTTATTAATCTTTTTATGTTAGATTTAATTCCAAAATATTAATTTAATAACCAAATATTTCAGGGTTCCAGCAGATATGCCCTTGTATGATATCCTCAATGAGTTTCAGAAGGGAAGCAGTCATATGGCCGCCGTTGTGAAGGTTAAAGGAAAAAGCAAGAAAGCTCAACCTGCCTTCGGTGGAGAGAAGTTTGAAGAAAATAACAGCATTGATGGGAATTCCCAATTAACTACCCCCTTGTTACCCAAGCTGCATGAAAATGCAGATAATGTGGTTATCAACATTGATAAGGCTTCAATGCCAACCACTACAAACAAGCAAAACTTTTTTCTACAAAATGCTGCCTCAACAAAAAATTTGACCCATCTTTCAGATGATTATGAAGAAGGGGAAGTAATTGGCATCATTACGTTGGAGGATGTTTTTGAAGAACTTCTACAAGTAATCTCTGTTTCTTTCCCTCAAATTTCTTTTCTTTGTTCTAGAATTTCTTAATTGATGCACATGGAAAACATTTCAACTTGATGCTTATATGTTTCATAACTTTATTGGCCAAGACCCTCCCATGGCCTGATCATTTGATTCACATGATACTTTGTTTTTAATTTAATTATAATTAGAGAAGTGCCTCGTTTTTCTTCATTTGTTTAGTTGGTCTGTGGTTCTTGGGTGATTTTTAATTTTGCTATTCACCATTGCAGGAGGAAATTGTAGATGAGACAGATGTATATGTTGATGTACATAACAGGTATTTACAATCTGACTTTGTTGGGCCTGTTGTTTGTGTTCACTCCACATAAATGCTTGTTTGAATTCATGATTATTGCAGGATACGTGTGGCTGCTGCCGCTGCAGTTGCTCGGGCTCCTTCAAATCGGAAGTTGACTAGTCAAAAGACCGCAGTAAGTCACCAGATTTTTTTTGTAATTCATATCTGATCAATTTGTGGCATGCCTGCTGGAAATCATGAACTAAGATTTTAATGTTGAGTTGGTGTTTGAATGCAAATTAGAAGGTCTTGCACATGTCCAATGCAAAGTTCTTTGACGCGTTGTGCTTCCATCAAAAAACATAATCCAAAATTTTAAACCATTCAGCACTTTTTTTTTTTCTCTCAAAGATAGAATATAAGTTGATGCAGCAAATCTTTTGGTGCAACTTCAGCTTTTGTTGATTTTAAGCAACTAGATTGAAACTTCATCACAAAAAAAAAAAGAGGCCACAAAGAAAGAACTATCTCCAAGGTCCACATGTAAATGGTATTGACTAGCAGGAATTTTTAGTACATTCTCACACCATTGCAATCTATGGGTGTGAACTGCATGTGTTGTAAAAGTAATCAATTTTAATATCTCAAATAGATAGGAGAAAATTGTTGCATCAGCAATCTAGATTTTCTATGTTGTTGTGCAATGTGTATTGTCCTATGAAATGCTTTTGTGATCCTTCAGGGAGGCCAAAGTAAGCAAGGTCAAGCCCCGAAGAAGGCATTTGATGATGATTTACATCCAACTAAGTTACCATAAATACCTGTTCACCCTCTTCTTAAGCAATAACAGATGTTGTAGTTCTGACTGTTAAGATAGCTCTGTAAAGTCCTTTAGTTAACTAGCTAGTGTAATTTGGTCTAGTATTCTCGCTCTTACATTACATTAGTAAATTATAGTGCGTGAATCTTGTTAAATTTACTTGTTTTTGACCATCCTTTTGTTCAAATATGTTTACAATTGAGTGGTGTGATTTGGCTTTGCAATGTTACATCATATGACATGTTCTTCAATACTGTTCTTGAGGATTGCCCTTCACTTTCTATTGCATTGTCATTCATGTTTTTCGACTGGATTATGGCGTTTCAGCTGTCACTTTTGATATAATTTATTGGAGTCATCATATTTGAGTAAGAGTTTAGTTTATTTTTTGGGGGGTGGGGTTGTAATGATATCAATCATTATAATTTTTTACTTTTTTTTTTTATTTTTTGGTTCTAAACAAAAGTAGTGTTAAATAACAACTATATATACAGCGATAAGGGTTAGAATAATACTAGGTATATCAATTAATGTACTAACTAATATATTAACAGATGATGTAGCATGATTTTAGAGGTTTTGGATATTTGTAACTTGTATAATAGGTAGGGTCAGTAATAATGATGTAACATTAATTTATACTGATGCCTTAGCCCGATCACTAACTGGCCATAAAACATTCTATGTTCTTCACTGTGCAAACTTTGACTAGGTTTTATCCAGGCACACCATTTACCACAATGTCGGGCTAAGGAGTCGAGCAGATACTTATAAACAAATTAAAGATACACCCATGGGCAAATACCGGTTCCTCATAAGTTCTCCTGGTGCCATAACTGAGTTCCGAAGGGAATATAACATCCCTGATGATGTACAATTAGAGCTAGCCGAACTGAACACTACGCCCTGGGACAAACCGGGCTTCATCCCTTTTACCCTTATATCCATCGTAGAAGCAGGGCTACAGTTCCCTGTCCAGCCCCTCATCTGCGAGTTTCTTAGGCAAATTAGATTATGTCCCACCCAATTATCCACAAATACATACAGAATAATAAATGGAATCGCCGAGCTGAATCGTCGACTCGGTCTCAACCTAGGATTAGCCGAGCTATTTCATCAATACTCGCTTGGCCAAAATGATGATGGTTGGGTCCATTTCCTACGCATCAGAAAGGGCCAAGAGAAAATCGTCAAGCGTACGCTAGACAAGGATCTGAACGACGACGATTTTCTCTAGGTCTCTGGTAATTTTGAAGATCAAAAGGCCCAAATATCGGGTTACAACATCAACTGGAAAAAATGAACCCCTGGTGAGCATAGCTCGGTCGTTTAAAAAATTGTATCGTTAGGTAGCCGTGCTAACACTTGTTCTTTTTCGCAGATCTAAATCGGCTGAAGACAGACTATGCCTACGCTAACCAAGTTGCGCTACGAGCTGCCTTACGGTATCGCCATCGCAACTGGACCGAGCTTTTAGGAGTAGTATCGTCGTATCACTACAGTGGCAAGAGGAAAAGCAGAGTCCCAGACTTCCTACTTGAGTCTTCGCCTGAACCGGATCCCAACCTACCTCAGATCAACCTTATTCCCCTCACCGAAGAGCAAGAGATGGCCAAAAAAAGGGCCGTGTGAGCTCTTATTACCGAACAGTCCTCTGCCGAAGTCCAAACCGAACAAGCGTCCTTCGGTCAACCGCGCGAGATAGTGGTCGCCCTTCTAACCACCAGGGCAACCACATCTCGGCAGAACAAGCGTGCGCGCACCTCGTCGACCGAACAACAACATTTGGTGGATGAGGAAGAGACCATGCTTCTTGATCCCGTGCTGTCGAACCCAGAGCCTATCTGTTCTGGCTAAGCAAGCCCTTTTTTCCTTCGTCAATGGGCACCAGCAATGTCCTACAAAAATTGCACTATGTCCACCAAGGATTCAATGGTTGCTGAGAAGGACCACATGCTTGCGTTCAACCTTTTAAAAAGCCTCTGCCTTCCAGCGGACATGGAGCATCACGACCACTTGACCGAACTCAAGGCCATTCGTTCGGTCTCGAAGTCCATGGTGCTAGTAGGTTCGCCACTTGCTAATTTAAGTCTACTTTGTTTAACTATTTGCTCGTTTCAACTATTTGCTCGGTTTGCAGCCTAACACCTCTTCATTTAAGCCGCAGGCCTTGCAAAAAAACCATATAGCGCACAAACGTGTGCTTAAACTGTGAAAGACAGCGTGGTCGGCCGTGGCTAATTCAAATACCAAGGCAGTCAAGCTGAAAGAGGTAAAGGCGAAACTAGCCGAGGTGGTTGTTAAAAATGAACGATTGGCTGAGCTAGTTAACACGGCCGAGACTGACAAGCAAAAAGCCTTGATTGAGAAAAAAGACCGCTATTTATGTGAGCTCGACAAGCTGGAAAAGAAAAAGAACGCCAAGATCCAGGAGTGGAAGAAGAAGACGGAGGACGCTGAGGACCGGGGTTTCAAGGAGGGAGAAGAAACCTACGTCTAACAGTGTGAAGCAACCAAAGACATATTCTTCAAATGCGGCTGGAAGGTTGCGGCTGAAAAGCTCAGTCAGGGGCATGACTTCGAAATTTTCCAGAACCCTCATCCCCACTTCATACCGAGCTATATGACAGACTATGCAAACACAGTCCAGTAGAAGTTCCTTTAAGAGGGGGAGGAGGAAGATGAGACCCCTGACCCAGTTAATGCTCCTCATGCTAACACTAACCTCGGTCGCCAGTCTTCACTTCCCACTCGGGTGGATCTGCTTAGCCAAACTGTGTCAAGCACGGTCGATGGAGTGCCTGTGACCAATCTAACCCAAGAAGCTGAAGCTGAAGCTGGAACCGGCCTGCCTAGTGGTGAAGTCCGTGGTGACCTTGATACTGACCTTGATGACCTATTTGTTTGACCAGGATGCCTTTTTTCTTGTTTTTTGCTTGTTTTTTGTTCTTTGAAATGTAACCGGGTTATACGCCCAACTTCTTGTAATCACCTTTCAATTAATGAAAAACGTTTTGTATTCTTTTTACTCAGTCACTGCGCTTTTCCTTTATTGTATTTTGACTGCATACCTGGCCGGGCTCAACAGCTCTGCCTCATCCTGCCAACCTTCTTTAGCCGAGATATCTACCTCGTCTAAAGAAAAAACCTATTAGCCACACCTGTTCACCCTCTTTTAGCCTAGATCCTTATTTCGGTTACAGAGTGTAAACTATTGGTCAAATCTGCTAACTTTCTTGAGCCTAGATCCTGATCTCGACTAAAAAGTGCAAACTGTTGATAAAACCTGCCAACCTTCTTAAGCCTAGATCCTTATCTCAACTGAAAAATGAAAAAAGGTGTTGGTCAAACCTGCCAACCTTCTTGAGCTTAGACCTTTATCTCGACTGAAGAATAAAAAAAGTGTTGGCCAAACCTGCCAACCTTCTTGAGCTTAAATCCTTATCTCAACTAAAGAATGAAAAAAATATTGGTCAAACCTGCCAACCTTCTTGAGCCTAGATCCTTATCTCGGCTGAAGAATGAAAAATTATTGGTCAAACCTGCCAACCTTCTTGAGCCTAAATTCTTATTTCAGCTAAAGAATGAAAAAGGTGTTGGTCAAACTTGCTAAAGTTCTTGAGTTTAGATCCTTATCTCGGCTGAAGAATAAAAAAGTGTTGGTCAAACTTGTCAACCTTCTTGATTGCCCCTCAATCGGGCAATGAGTACGAACAATTTTTACAAACAGAGGAAAAAAATTTTACAGAAAAAAATGTCTACATGTTTTATTGAAAGAAAAATTACAAGTGTTTAAGAAAGAACTAAAAATAAAATACTTTGAGATTGGCCGTGTTCCATGGCCTTGGAATAACTCTGCCGTCCACATCTTCTAGGTGATATGCCCCTTTTCCTGCCAAATCGATTACTCTGTACGGTTCTTTCCAATTAGGTCCTAATTTGCCATCTCCAGGCACCAAAGTGTTGCTCATTACTTTGCGCAGTACCCAATCTCTAATCTTAAATTGCCTTGGGTGCACCACTTTATTATATTTCCTGGACAACTCCTGTTGATATGAGGCAATGTGTACCAGTGCCCTTTCTCTTCTCTCTTCTGCAAGGTCTAAGTCTAGGGCTATAGCCTCTCCATTCAAGTCTAGATCAAAATTTTCGCCTCTAATGGTGGGGAGGCCAACTTCTAGAGGGATTACTGCCTCCATGCCATAAGCCAGGGAAAAAGGTATTTCACTAGTTGACTGCCAAGGTGTAGTTCGATAAGCCCATAAGACGCGGGGAAGTTCTTCAGCCCATTTGCGTTTTGCTTTTTCCAGTCTCTTTTTCAGACCATCTAAGACGACCTTATTGGAAGCTTCAGTCTGGCCATTGGCAGCTTCAGCCTGGCCATTGGCCTAGGGGTACGCCGGCGTAAAGTTATAAAATTCTATCTTGTATTCTTTGCAAAAACCCCTAAAGATTATCCATCAAACTGAGTGCCGTTGTCAGATATTAAAGCCTTGGGAATTCCAAATCGGGTTATAATGTTCTGCTAAACAAACTTCTTGCCGTCTTTTTCTTTGATGGATGCGAGTGTTTCTGCTTCCACCCACTTTGTGAAGTAGTCCGTTGCCGTGAGAAAGAACTTCTTGTTGCCCGGTGCAGTTAGGAGTGGTCCTATTATGTCTAAGCCCCACATTGCAAAGGGCCAAGGACTGGTCAAAGGTAGGAGCTCTCTAGCTGGTTGATGTATTTGATATCGAACTTCTGACATTTCTCACACTTCTTGATGTACTTTTTTGCGTCCGCTTGCATATACAGCCACCAATACCCTTGTGAAATAGCTCGGTAGGCCAGGGATCGCCCTCTTTGATGACTCTCACACACGCCTTCGTGAATTTCAAACAAGAATGCTTCGACCTTGCTAGGATGGACACACATCAAGTATGGTCCTGTGAAGGACTTCTTGAACAACTCCAGGGATGGGGAAAGCCAAAACTGCTGTGATTTGGCACGAATTTTGTTGGCTTCCTTCTTTTCTTCAGGTAAAATGTCGTCTTTTAAAAAACACTATAATGGGGTCCATCTAGGAAGGACCTAGATCGGCGCAGCATGCTTCGGCCGCTTCCGGCTCTTCAATACTTGGTTTTGTCAAGAAGTCTATTAACAATGGGTGTGGGATAGACGTGTTTGCCATTAACGCAAAACCGGCCAGCTCATCTGCTTTATTATTTTTCTCGCGATCGATTTGTTCTATCCTAACCACTTCAAATTTCATGATCTCCTTTATGACCAACTCTTGGTCATTGGCCATTCTATCATCCTTTGCTTCGTAGTCGCCCGAAATTTGGTTAACTACAAGTTGGGAGTCACTGTATACCATCAACTCGGTGGCTTCCATGCGAAATGCTGACTTCAAACTGGCTAATAATGCTTCATACTCCGCCTCGTTGTTGGATGCTGGAAATTCAAGGTTGATTGCCTGTTCAATGGTCAAGTTATCTGGTGAGATGAGAACTAAGCCGAGTCCTGTACCATGCCTGTTGGACGCTCCATCTACGAAGAGTTTCCACATCTCTCTTACAAACAATTTCCAGCAAGTGGAGGAATCTGATGACGCCTTAGGATTAGGGGTATTGACGCTGACGCTGACGCTGTCTTCTTTTAAGTTGTTGTTTGTCGTTATGGTCTAGTCCTCACTACCTGGTAGTCTGAGGACCTCACTTTTAACCGAGTCCTTGCTTCTCGTAGTGCAGTTTGCTCCTTTTCTTTCTGCAAGGCTGAGTGGTTTACTGCGCAGTTGAGCGACTTGCTACGTGGGCTGCTTTGTCCTGATGGCACTTTTCCCCCTTTGTTCGGTTGCCTCAGTCAAGTCGATTGGGCAAACATGATGACTTCTTTGAGTAAATTCGGCCATAAAGTCTGCCATTATTTGGGCTTTTATCGCGGTTCGTGGTCGAAACTTAATGTCGACTGCCCTAACTCCACAGCCCACTTTATTATTCGCCCTAAAAAGTCCGTCCGTTCAAACAAAGCTTTTAAGGGAAAGGTTGTTAAGACAATCATGCATGGAAGTAGTGCGCTAATTTTCTTGAAGCTATCATCAAAGCTAAAACCAACTTTTCTAACGGCAGGTACCTTGTTTCGGCGCCCAACAATATCTTGCTAACATAAAAGATAGGCAGGTTTTATATTCCTTCAGCTCGTACCAACATTGCGCTTACTGCATGTTGGGAAACTGCTAAGTATAAAAGGAGTTCCTCTCCTGGTAGTGGGGTTACCAACAATGGTGGAGAGGTCATATACTCTTTTAAGTTTTCCAACGTACGGTCGCACTTGTCATCCCACTCAAACTTGGCCTTCAATGCCAGGAAGAATGGTCGACACTTATCTGATGACTGATTTATGAATCGGTTTAGCGCAACTACTAAGCCAGTGAGATGTTATACCTCATTAACTGTGTTGGGCCTCTCGAGATCTTGAATGGCTTTGATCTGAGACAAATCGACTTTCATACCTTGGTTGGTCACTAAAAAGCCAAAGAATTTTCCAGACCCCACGCCAAACGCCCACTTAGATGTGTTCAATCGCAGCTTGTGCGTCTTCAAATTTGGAACATCTTGGCGAGATCCTTGAGATGGTCTCCTCCATTCTTGCTTTTGACCACCATGTCATCTATATAAGCCTTCCTTGTTTTGCTTAACAATGGCTCGAACATTTTGATGATCATTCGCTAGAATGTTGCCTCTGCATTTTTCAGGCCAAAGGGCATGACCCTATAGCAATACAATCCTCTGGGTGTTGTAAACGATGTGACCTCTTGGTCTGGTTCATACATAGCAATTTGATGATAACTGCAATACGCATCAAGAAAGCTATGTCGGTTGTGACCTGCAGTTAAATCCACCAGTTGGTTTATTTGTGGTAGAGGAAAACTGTCTTTTGGGCACGCTTTGTTAACTGTCTTATAGTCCACGCAAACACGTCACTTGCTGTTTTTTTTTTTTGGCACCACCACGGTATTGGAGATCCACCTGGGATAATGAACCTCCCTGATTGCCTTCGCTTCTAGTAGATTCCCCACTTCCTCAGCCACTACCTCAACGTGATGAAGTGCCGATCGGCGAGTTCACCGTATAATTGGTCTGGTGGTTGGGTGGACATTGAGTTGATGGTAGATGAAGTTTGGGTCAATACTAGGCATGTCGTACGGCGTTCAGGCAAACACCTTGATGTTAGAGATCAAAAATTTCATGATCTCTATTCTCTCGGTGCTAGACAAAGATGAGCTGTGCAAAAAGAATTTTTCTGGGATCTTCTTGTCTATTCTGACCTCCACCAGATCTTTTATTGCCTTTTGTTCGGCTGCCTTGCCGACGTCTGCGAACAACTCGTTGCTTTCTAGCTCCTCTACCATTTATATGAACCCTTTGGCAGCTCGACTACCGTATACTGTCACGAAGCATTGCTTGGAAATGATTTGGTCTCCTAAGACCTTTTTCAATTATTCTGGCTTCGTTGGGAAATCGTAACACCTGGTGGTAGGTTGATGCTACCACTCGCATGACGTGCAACCATGCTCTTCCCAAGATTATGTTGTAAGTGAATGAGACTTTCAATACTCAAAATTCCACTTGCTTTGTCATTGTTCCTGCTTTGACTGGCATAATTATCTTGCCAACGGGCCATTCTGGCATTGAGTTGAAGCCGACTAAGGGAGATATCGCGGGTGCTAAGTCTTTATCCTCCAATTTGAGTTGTTTGAAGGTCTCATAGTACATTATCTCGCATGAGCTCCCTTGATCAATCAGGATCCGCTTGATGTCGTAATTCTTGACGCGCAGAGTAACCACTAGTGTGTCGTTGTGAGGGCTTTGTAGCTTTGCTAAGTCTTTATCAAAGAAGGTGATGACGTTTGTTGCCTCTCTTTTTTTTCACGGGAGGTTGTGCACTCAGTACCTCTCTCATATGCTCAGCCTTCTTGATTATCCCTCTGAGTTCACATACTCGTTCAGGCTCGATGATCCCATGTATCACATTGATTATGCCTTGGGGCGAACCGTCGGCTGGCGTCCCATCTGGCCTATTGTGGCCCTGGGGGGCTGGCTGCGCTCCCCCTTCAATGTATTGGTCCAAGTGGCCTGCAACCACTAACTCCACTAGATATTGTCTTAATGGTGTACAGTTTTCAGTTCGGTATCCCTTTTCATCATGAAAAGTGCAGTGATACTTATCATCGTAGCCCCTTTGTGCTTCTCCCAACTTTGTTGGCCGCTGAACGAATGGTTCGTCGCGTATCTCGCTAAGAATCCCGTAGATATGTTTATTGAACACCGTGGTGATGGCAGTGCGGACTCTTAACTTCCTTGCCTAGGAGTCCTCATCGTTGGCTCGTTTACCTCGACCATTTTTGTTCGATCGTTCTTCCCGCTCGACTGTGTTAACTTTTGCAGCAGGTTTTTTGTCTAACATCGCTGTTGTGCCAGATTTTGTTTTGGCGCGAGCGCCATCTTCTTCTACTCAGATATGCTGATGCACTCTTTCCATTAGGGCCTCCATCGTGAGGGGTGGTGTCACTATTATTGAATCCCTCAATTTATTGCCTGTTGGCAAACCTCGTTTGTATTGTGCAATAGTTAGGTTTGTGGGACAATCTCCAATCTGATTAAAAGTCTCTGAATACTGGTTGTTGTAAGACTTCAATGTTTTCTTCTCGCCTATGTCTATGGAGAGCAGCTGGTCAATCTCCACTGTCGTCTTGGTGCTTGTTCTAAACCTCATCACAAATGCCTCCGCAAGTTGCGCCCATGAAGTTATGCTGCCTTCTAGCAACCTCTCAAACCATGTCAAACCCAGGTCGCCTAGGCTAGAAGGAAATAATATACACATTAGAGCCTCGTTTCGTCAATACACGGCCATAACCTGGCGAAAGTGGCGAAAGTGCATGTAGGGGTCTGACTTTCCCTCATAAGTTGTGAATTTAGGGTGTGTTTGATTGGACGGACTGGATAAGGGGGGATTAGAATCCATCGGACTGGAGTCCTGGGACTATGAATCCCCCGGACTATATGGTTGGATTGAATATGTATCCTGTGTTTGTTTTTTCATAGGATTAGATGTTTGGAAATGACTATTTTTAGTAAATCCAACGTTTGGTTGGACGGACTGGATATGATAAATAAACAAAAGACGATAAATGAACAAAAGACTATTTTACCATTTTTCAATTATTTACTAAGTAATAGCAATATTAAACATATCTTTAATATTTTAATTATTTTTAGCTAAATTAAATAAAAATTTATTTTATTTTATTTTTTACACAATTAAATAAATTTATTTTTTTTAAATTAAATAAATAAAATATCAATAAAAAATATATGTTATTTTTTTAATTAAAATTTTAAATAAATTTGTTTTTAAAAATAATAATAATTAAACAATGAAATTGAATAAAACATCTATTAACATTTAAATAATGAAATTAAATAAAATATAAACAAAATTTTAAAATAAAACATCAATAAAATATCTATAAAAAATTATTTTAAAAAATTAAATAAATAAAACATCAATAAAAAGTTAAATAAAATTATTTTATTTTTAAATTGAGACATTTCAATGCTATTAAATTTTACTAAATATAATACATAATTAAATAGTAGAAGGTCAAAATGGTCATTTTATCACCTACTCCCAATAGTAAATAGTCCTCCCAAAACTGTTTCACACCTCCCCCCGGGATAATATAATCCCCCATATGGGGAATAAGGAGTCCGACAGTCCAGCGGACTAAAAAAAAAACAAAAGATAGACTACTCACTCCTTCAGATAAGCAATCCGAATAGTGAATAGTCCCCCCCTAATCCCCCCAATCAAACACACCCTTAGGCTGGTGGAAGCCTAAGGGTAATGGTGTGTTCTCAATCGCTGGAATGAACGGCGAGCTCTACAACCTTGCTAATGCTTTGTCTGCTGGTTCATAGGTAAGGCGTGGTACTGGCATTCCAACCTCGAAACTCCCATGTGTCTTAGGAGCCAACCGTTGTAGAGCAGAGAGCCTTCGGGGGTCACGAGCTTGAGTGTCTTCTCTCTTTCGAGCCATTTCTTCTAATACGGTCCGTAGGTCTACCGTCCTAGGCAACTCTGTGTGCCTAGATGTCGTTTGATGCGTATGTGAGGGCTGATAACTACTTCCCTCCATACAAGACCTTTCAGTCCTCGTTCTCTCAGACCTAGTGTAACGAGTCCTAGAGGTTCTTGACTGCGTGTCACCTGTCCTGAGACTTCTGCTTTCAGTCTGAAATGGTGTGACTTGCCTGTCATGATATCCTGAGTGGCGAGAGTGCGTTCTGCCTTTGCCCATCTCTTCTTCTGCCATCCCTTTGCCTTTTATCTGGCGCTTCATAGTCTCCATGTCAGCCGCCATTCTCCATATCACTTTGTCTTGCTCTTTTATGTGATCTTCCAGAACTTAAGGATCCATCATCCGTCTCTGTCTATTAGGGCTTTGAGAGCGGCGTGGACTTGAGCCCCGTCTTTCTCAGGCGTCTCTTCGTGGGTTCCGTTGTTGGGGATCCAATTCTGCCATGGGCGGAACAAAAGGCAAACCTTCACACCTCTCGTCCCCTTCCGAGGTCTGCCTATCAATAACAGAATGTGACAAGTCCTCCTTATGTGCCATTGACATTGATTGAAGGAAAACTCAATCAAAAGGTTTGTTCTCTGTATGATTTCTCACAGACGACACCAATTGTACGAGCACGAAATAATCTTTTCGTATAATCCTGTTGATCAAGTTTGCACTTCTGTAAACGTCGTCGCTTTGCTACCTGAAAACACAAACGTGAGCTGGTTGGCGGGCGTGTGCCGGAAACCTCTCCGATGCCTAAGTCAGCAAAGTAGACAATAGGACACAAAAGCTCTGTGTATTTGAGAATAAGAATTGTGATATCTGTGCATAGGTCCTGTTATGAGCTTTTATAGATTCTGTCTAGCACAATCCTAGTAGGACTGCCACTTTTCCTAGAAAAGTCCTCCCAAGAATCACACTCGCAAGGATAATGCTTTTTTCAGGACACCCTTAATACTACAAGCTAAGTGAGCAGGCTCATTTTTTACCTCAGTTGGTACTACATTCAACCGAGCTTCCTTGGCTCTAAGCTACTTTGGGTAGAGTCGTGGTAACGATCACTAGAAGAGGGCCCAAATGCCGATCACACTTAGCTCGGCCTTCTTCCTTGTTAACACCTCGGTCTGCCTCAGGACCTAGCTCTAGACAATGCGGTCAAGGCCTTGGAAGCACCTTTAACTGGCTTGGTGCCTGGATGGCCCAGGATCGGGCTATCGTAGCTCCAACTCTGGCCCATAGCTCGGTCCAAATGTCTAAAAATAAGGGACTTAGCTCAGCTCAATTTATTCACATAAATTACCCTCGCAGTACACTAGTGTGTACATTAATTGGTGCATGTAGCAATACTGTAATGATTAAATACATATGTGACTAATGTGATTGTGGATCCAGTTAAAATACATGTAAAAAGTTGCAAGTCATCTAGAGTACATATATATAGGCCTATTTTGGAAAGTGACTTTCTTTTTTTAACATTTTAGTTTTTTTTTTTTAAATATTTAAAAAAAATAGATAGATAATGTGACTTAAATAAGTTTATAAGTTAAGCCTTGTTTGACATAAACTAAAAAATATAAAAAGTCAAAAAGTTACTATTCTATTTAAGTCACATCATCTTATTTAAGTCACATCACTTCTTTACCACATCACTTCAAACCCAACCCATACCCAACCCATATTTTATAAAACAACCGCGATTGGGAGCTCGAATCCGAGCTCCCCCGAATGCCCCTAAACACTCAAACGGCGTCATTTTTCTCTTTGTTTCTGTTTTTTTTTTTTCAGCAGAAGAAGACGGCGGAGGGAGGAGAGGAGGGGGAGGGGGAGGAGGAGGAGGAGGAAGGACTGGAGGGGGCCCTAAAAAATGGGGCTAGAGGCGAGGCAGAGGCATGGCGATCGGCGGAGGCGCGGCGATCGCGGACGAGGCAACGCGATCGGGGCTGATGCGACGCGATCGGCGGCGGAGGTGACGCGATCTGCTCTCCCTCTCCCTCTCTCCCTCTTTCTCTCCCTCTCCCTCTCCCTCTCCCTCACCCTCTCCCTCACCCGTTTCAGAGTTCAGACTGGAGGAAGAAAAAGAATTAAAAAAAAAAAAAAATTAAATTGGTGAAACGACGTCAGACTGGAGGAAGAAAAAGAATTAAAAAAAAAAAAAAATTGAATTGGTGAAACGACGTCGTTTCACCAATTCCGGTAATTCGGGGCTTGAAAATTCGAGTTACAAATCTTTTCTGTTTATAAAAAGTCAAAAAATACACTTATTTAGGACATCTCAAATCACCCTTTAGTTTTTTTTCTAATTGCCAAAATAGGTCATAATATTTTATTTTATTATTCTTGCATGTATTGGAAAATGATATTTTTTACCGAATCAAATTCTACACAGCAGGTCGACATTACAAGTGCCATGTATAAAAAATTCTGAACCAGCAATCTGCTGCGACTTAGTCACAGCGGCAATCTGTTGTGAATTTGTGGAGGCTTTTTTCAAGTTTTTTTTTATAATTTAAACTATTTATATTGTAGGATTTGTTGAATAGATTATCCATGTAAAAAATCAAATTGATTGAAAATCTATAGTTTTATAACAAGAGCACATTTGTTTTTTTTTTTTTAAACGGTTGACATTATCTTGATAATTTTTGTAAAACAATTTGAATCTGATCATGGGATTACGGATTTCTGATTAATTTAATTTTTTGTATGAATAATATACTCAATAAATTTTACAACATGACAGATTGAATCATCAAAAAAGATTCGAAAAAAACTCCAACGAGCTCACAACAGATCACTGCTGTGACAGCACCCCCAGGTCCGTTTCTACATATATGCATGGTGTTTTTGGTGTATATATCTATGCGGTGGGTGAAAAAACCAATTAAATTCATTCGCTCATGTATAATCATCGAACTAATAAAAAAAAATGCACGCAACTTTAATCTCTGAATGAAACTTTATAATTCAATTATATATGTATATATTTTGCACGAAAATTGTTTTTTTGAATAATAACTTGTTAAGAAGTTAATTTTCAAATCATATAATTTTATTCAGACATCAAAATTAAACAAAAAAAAATAGTGTGAACTAGAGGTGGCTATGAGCCCGACAGCCTACCCAGTCTAACTCAATATTTTTAGATATTAGAAAAAAATATTCAAGTCATAAGATTAGGTTAGTTAAAATTTTTAATTCATTTAATTTTTCGATTGAATTTGGAATAAAGAATCTTTAATCCAAACCTAACCTGACCAGTCTATTTATAAAATATAAATATAAATTTTATATTATTTTGTTCCAAAATAAGCTAAAAAATAATATATATATATATACTTTTGTATATGATTAAAATAAAATATTTATTAAAAAATTATTTTTATTTTATAATTAAATTTCGTTAATATTCTAAAAAAAAAAACAAAAAGCAAAAAAAAATCAAAAAACTATTATAAGTTATCATATTACTTTCTCTACAATTATACACATTTTCAATTAAAACAGTCCATTCTCAAACGAGATCTAAATAAATAATAATCATATCTATTGAATTAAACGGACAAATTTAAAATTTAAAATTTATTTTCGGATAGAACTTGAGATTGATAAATTAAATCCAAGATCAGGTTATCTAGAATTTGAAATAATACATATATATTTATTATTCTCGTCTGGGAACAGATTATTTTAATAAATTTTTGATTTTGTTTATAAAAAGATATGTAGAAAAATAAAGAAAGTGATATGGCAACTTATAATAATTTATTATTTTTTTTTCACTAAAACTAAAAATTTATGGACAAATTACCCATAAGTCCTTTTTGAAAAGTGTGTATTCTATTTAATCCTAAAATTTTTTAGATAGTCTCAAAAGTTCTACACCCATTTATCTTTTCTCTTTCCTTACACCTTACTTTTTCTCTTTATCTCTCTTTTTCTAATATTGGCTACGATGACCACTATCATAACCACAACCACGCCTTTCTTATTTTCTTTCTCTTTTTAATCGACAGTCTCCGGCGATCGACGACCACCATTGATTGGGGTTTGTGGGCAATTACCAAGCACCATCTCCTTACTTTGTACTCACTGACGACAAAAGAAATGAGTTTCCAACAAAGAAGATAAGTAGATCTATTCAAATCTAATGTAGATCTACGTTAAATCCGATTATATCTAAGCCAAAAAATAATTGTCAAAATATAAGTATCTCTTTATATCTGTCTCTTTTCTTCAATCTCTCTGTTTTAATAATTTTTCTATACTACACACTTCTATTTCCTTGTTATAATGGAGCAAATTTTTAAGTTCTCAATAAGTTGTTTTCGAGTTTTAATTACAGGTAGTGAAAATTGTAAAATTTTAGTTTGTTTTTTTGTTTAAATGAATCATTATTTAGAACTGTAAAATTTTAAAGTTTCATAACTTTTTTTAAAATTGTAAAATTTTATAATTTCATAATATGTTTTTCAGTTTAATTAATAAGGATAAATGCTTAATAGAATTATACTTTGAAACTGTAACATCTTATAGTTTCAAAGCTTACTTTTTAGTTTGATCAATATTAAATCCCAAAAAATTGAAAGTAACATTTTTTTTTCCATTGTTGCTATTTGTTGTTCTTAGTTTTTTCTTCTTCTTTCAGTTTATTAATATTTAACACATTTTGTTATATTTTCTCACTTTAATTTCTCAAGTTATTCTTTTTTTTTCCACAATATTTTAGACATTCTGGCGAGTCTCCGACGATATTATTGACATCTAGCGAACATTCTAGACGTTTCGACAATTTCCGGTGACGTTCAGAATATTCTAGCAATACTCCGACAAATTTTTGGTTATATTCTGGCTACTTCCCAGTGATATTGAACATTCCGATGAGTTTTCAATGACCGTTTAACGGAATTTTGACGGTAGTGGAATGTAGTAGCGTTTTTAAATAATTTAAAAACAAAATAATTTTTTTTAATAATAATTAAAAATATAAATGACTAATTAATATAAGTATTTTATTTTAAAATTAGATGAACTGAGATTTATCAGGAATTTTCTCAAAATTAGGTCAAGTTTGGGAAGTTTAGAATAAGTGCACTTTTTGACTTTTCTTGTATTATGTGTAGAAAAAGTAAAGAGGAGATGTTGATTGATGTGACCCAAAAAAGATAAAAAGATGAAATAAGTGCACTTATATTGGGATGCCAAACTTGACCTTAATATAAAAGGCAAATCCGGTCGAAGCCCGGTCCGATCCATTATTTGTCCACACCCCTAGTGTGAACTGAAAATGTGAAAAAGTAGTGCGTGCGTGGAATTGGAAGTTCCGGGAAGCCCCAACAGCCTCCATTATTAGTAGACCAAAATACCCTCGCACGAGTTCTAAATTTACACAAATACCCAGTAACTTAGCTGCATAGGTCTGCTCTGGAGACGTCACTTCATAAATTAATCTCTCTCTCTCTCTCTCAAATGCTGTTGTCTGCTTACTGATGATAATTACTCTCTCTCACGCACCCATAGCTCGACAGCGATAAGCTAACAACGCGCTCAAAAGGTTTGTTACGATTGTCTCAATCAAACCCTTCTGATCGCCTCTAGGGTTTCTCTGAGTTTCTCTTGAAAATTGCGATCTTGATTGTTTCCCACATTTGCGCCTTTGATTGGTTGGTGGGAAAAAAGATAGGAAAAGAAAGTGAAAAGGAATTGAACCTTCCTTTTTGTGTCTTTTTTGTTTTTTCTTGTTGGGACTCCGAGAAATCAGAAGTCTCCTGTCCCGATGACCCAAATTCGACTGATTGTGGCGTAGTTTTCCCAAACAGAGAGCTAGGGTTTTTATACGTGTGTTGTTTTCTCTTAATCTTTCAAATAGAATTGTATTAGCATGTGTGTGTGTGTCTTTTCCCCCCTTTTTTCTTTCTGCTTCCTTTATTATCATTGTTTACTTGTTTATATTCTTGTAATATAATAAAAAAAAGTGATTTTTCTGGTTTGGTTTTTTTGGCTTGTTTTATGCAGATTTGATAGCTGTGGGAGATGGGTTTCAATTCAGTTTATCGTGTGTTGCAGGAGGTCTTTCCCCAGGTATAATTGCTCTACCACCACTAAGCATTCTGTTCTTAATTATGTAATTTATTGGGTTATCTTTTTAGTATTCTCTAGAGATTATTTATGGTTTTATTTTTTTGGAGATGCTGAAGTTTGTGGTTAATTAACAGTTTACTAATCAAATATAAAATAAATTTTCTTTACTACTTATTGTGATTAGCTGAATCATTTTAAAATCCTTTGGTTCAGTACCTGCTTTTAATTGAACCAACATGTTTCTGAGGGTCTTTTTTAACAAATTATTCTTGAAGCCTCATTTCTCATCACTGACTATTTGGTTTATATTTTCTTGTGGTATGTAACCCCCTCCCCTACAAGGAATATGATCAAAATCCACTCCCTGTTCTTTTTATTATCATCTGGTACTACTTTTTAAATATTGATTCAAACAGGTGGATACCCGCATGCTGAGGGCTGTTGCCATTGAGCACTCAAAGGATGCTGATGCAGCTGTGGAGGCTGTTGTTGTGGAGGTTATCCCATATTTATCCAAAGGAGCCGGGTCGGCCTCTGGATCTTCCAATGAAGGTGAGTTTTTGCTGAATCTATCAGAAAATTATACTCTTGATTCAATTGGAATGCTATTGCAGTTTTAAATCTAACTCTCTCAGGTTAGATTGAAGTTATCAAATATATTTGTCTGTATTATATACGGTTACATTGATCATGATGTGAAATCCATGCTTCTTCAACTTTTATAACTGATGCGGTTGATGTTATTTGTGGGTCTCAGTAGCTGTGGAAGATGCATATCACCCCGGTCGTACAGAAAATACCCTTCAGGTGGATTCAAAAAATTTGCACGAGCCCGTTGAGACATTAAATGGTTCTCCATTTTATGATGCTGATGGTGATCATTATCAAGTATGTGGATATGATGGAAATGAGGATTTGGTTTCATTAGGGAAGCATGAGGATGGCAATGTCGAAGTTGGCCCCGATGTAACCTCCCATCTCACACCAATCACCATGGAACATGAAAATAGTGCAGATGATGATCGCAATGGCGTAAACACAGAAAGTGAGGAAACTATTTTACTGCAGGAGTTGAGCGGGCTCAAAGTTGGATCTGATCAGGGGTCACATGTTTCATCAACCACTTCAAAACATGGTGTTGGTTGTACCAATGGCACTGTGAGTGGCAATCAGTTGGCTGGTTCAGAAGATTTTAATTGTCCATGTGCTTATGATTTTAATATGGTTGTCCATGAAGAAAGCCATCAAGAGCAATCACGGTTAGATGTTAATCAATCGGAGGTAGAGAATTTTGTGGTTAAGGTGGCTCCATCACCCATCCAAGAATGCGAACCAGATGCTTCAGAAGGCAGCTTTCAATTAGCAGTTATAAATAGTGATCACGAGAAACCAGAATCAAGTGGTACTTTCAATGATGCTTCCACGAAAGACATCTCTTCTGGTGAAATGGTTGATTTTGAGGATGAGCCTACCTTGAACACTGTGGTTACTCGATCTGGGCAAGTTTGTAGAATTGATCTGCTTGAGGATATCATTGAAGATGCAAGAAATAACAAGGTAGTCTTGCTAGTTTTTCAATTTGTTTATTATGATCGTAAACTACTAATAGTGCAAGTTTACAGAAATTCTTCCTTATTTGGTATTCTTTACTTCATGTATTCTTTCCTGCCTGTGAAATTCATGTAGCCAAAACTTAAACCTGATTATGTAAGTCCCAACGGCACTCATTAGAGTAGATGAACATCTTATGCTGTTGGATCACCAACTCAAAGTCCATTTTGGGAGGGTTTGTGGATGATTAAATGTAATAACTTTTTTTTGCATTTTATTTTCAATTTTAGTTTCTATCTTTAATGATTTTTATGACATTTATTCTCACTGGATCTGACACCAAGGGGGGCTGCACATCGTCCTCTCGTTTAGAGACTATTATGTTGATTTGAGGTGGTCAATTGAAAAGGGAAGTGTTGTGGTACATCATATCATGTTGGAACATAGAGTCGTAGATTAACCTGACTCATATGTCCATCCTATGGTTTTCTGCATTCCCAAAAATGGTGCTTTCATGCTCCATTCTTCCCGCCACACCTGTAAAATTAATTTTTTTTTCCCCATAGACTCCATTTAACTGTTGGAAAGTTAATCTGTTTTGGTTGGCAAAGTTTTCTTGAATTTTCAATTGTAAGGAATTTTTATTTATTATTCTATTGTTGATTTATAATGGCGGCTTGTCTCAATGGTAAGGTTTGCTGTTAGCGTCCTTGGTAATGTGGGTTTGAGTCACGGAAACAATCTCTACAGAAAATGGGGGTAAATGCTGCACATATTTTGCTCTCCACAAACTCCATTTTAACGGGAATCTAGTGCACTGAGCCATCTTATCGTATTATTTACTTGTTTATTTAATTTTGATTGAGTTGAATGAAGCCCTGTTCAGAATGAGCCCTGGCAGAGTGTAGTCATTCACTTGATCCCAAAATCTAGTTTTATATTCAAATCTCTTCCCAGACTCAAAATTATGCCTTATAGGTAATCCAACTAAAGAGGCTGTGGGATATCTTATTAATTTTTAGTTAGGTTAGGATCAACTTATAAACATGCCATCTGTGGTCTTTTTAACCATATGAACGAAACATCTCAATAGAGATTGAAAAAAAGAAAGCAGTGTTAGGTTCTAGAAAATGTTCCTTCTTGCACTGGATAGGTTTTGGATTCTAATTATTGAACATGGTGCAGAAAATCCTGTTTTTGGAGATGGAGTCAATTATCAGCTTGATGAGAGAAGTGGAACTTCAAGAGAAAGCTGCAGAAGAAGCCAAGGAGGAAGCTGTTAGGGGGGGCTTGGATATTCTCACCAGGATGGAGGACCTCAAAAAAATGCTGCAACATGCAAAGGAAGCAAATGACATGGTTGTGTATTGTTAATCCAATATAATTGCTCTTTTGATTATTTATAAATTTAGTTGTGCTTTGAGTAATTAGGATGGAAATTGACCCTATTTCCTTTTCTTTTATTGCAGCATGCGGGAGAAGTATATGGAGAGAAGGCCATCCTAGCTACTGAAGTGAGGGAACTTCAATCTCGCTTGCTTAGCTTGTCAGATGAAAGGGATAAATCTCTTGCAATTCTTGATGAGGTTCTTTTAACAGTTACTTCATCATGTACTCTTGTTTGTTGCTTTCATCAATTTAATCTTGATTAACTTTACACTAATTTTTTGAGGTGCTATAGTTTGTTTAACATGTTACTCCTGTAATACATAATCTGAATGGTTGTTTTGGTATGTATGATATATATATATATATTTTTTTTTGGATAAATACTGGTATGTATGATATTTTCCTTATAGTTACTTCTAATTTTCTCCCTTTGATTATCATGTGACACATCTAGTTTGATCTGTCTCATTATCAAATGAGTCCCCAGGACCCCATGCCTCATTGTATGACTGCTGCAAAATCTGCTTATTAGCTCTGCCAAGTTTTTGGTGCCATTGATACCTGGCGAAGCTACAGTAGAGTACCCATAGTATGCTGAATTTTTTTAAAGGTCTGTTTTTGGTGGAAGAAAATCTTTTCAAGGTTTTGCAACATAGTATAACAAATTTATTTTATTTGTCTGTCATTAATTTTATACATATTCTTAACGGCGGAATTGAATTGGTGTTTAATATGTATTTTTTTTTTAAAAAAAAACTTATTCATATTTACATGCTATTGGTTGTTTTTGTTGAAGGGCTATGTTACATAATTGTTTGTGTCCTTTCTTTATTATTGTAATGTTGAATTTATGTTTAGGTTATTTAACTATTTTCATGGAGTTGTTTTTCTTTTTCGGAAACTCACCTGAAGAGGTCTCTGCTTCGTGGTATTTGTATCTGTTTTCAGATTTTAGTGTAAAGGCAGGAACAGATTTTGTAATTCTTCATTCTTATTTATTGTAGATGCGTCAAACTCTAGAGGAAAGATTGGATGCAGCAGAAAAAGTCAGGAAAGCAGCAGAGCAGGAGAGGATGGAAAAGCAAGATTCTGCAAGAAATGCACTTGCTGAGCAAGAACTCATCATGGAGAAGGTGGTTCAAGAGTCAAAGGTATTGAAGCAAGAAGCAGAGGAGAATTCCAAGGTAGTAATTCTTTCTGCATGTTAATGTATGGTAGTGAAACTATCTTTTATGGGTGAATCCAAAGAGGTAATTTTATTCCAAGGCTTGATCTTCTCATTTTTTTGTTTTTTTCCATTGCAGTTACAGGAGTTTCTCATGGACCGTGGTCGTGTTGTTGATATGTTGCAGTAAGTTTCATCTGTTCATTGTAATTTTTTTGACGTTTGGCTAGCTTGCGCTATAGGTTTTGCCCCCTTTTCCTATGAAAGCATTTGACCAAGGGATACCTATAAAACTGCATTTTAGCTAATAAAAATGACCCCTTTTCTGATGATGTTTCAAGTTTTGCCATGCTCTCCAACCATTCTTATTTATAGTCAACTTCTGTTATTTTTGGATAAGTATCTGTGCAGTTGCATGTAGTGTTGGGTCAAGTGCATCTTTTCTTTATAACTCTTAACAGCTATAGCCACACACATGCATTGTTCATGCATGCATGCATTCATCAGATTCTGTACTTCTAAAATGTGCCATTGGCAGTGGATGTCTTGAGGCCTGTTTGATAAAACTGAAAATTAACTATCTAAACGCATGCAAAGTTTATGCATTTAGTTTCAAGTGCTTAATTGTGTTATCTAGTAAGGCTTTAGTGGTAGTTGTGTGCATAGGGATGTAGATTTGTGTTTGCTGAGAGTTTTTATGGGATAAAATAGCTAGAATGATCCTTCTGCAAAGAATTTCATACCAAAAAAATCTACTTTCAAACACACTTTTTCTCCTTTTCAAATTTAATGATTCTGTTTATTTTGCAAATAATAAATATGTGATGATGGGACGTAATTAGAGGAGTTTGCAATAACTACAAAATCTTTGTATTTTGATCCTCCTTTTTAGTGGTTTCAACATTTTAAGCTCAGGCCTGTTTGTGTCCTCATTTTAATCTTGTGAAAATTGTGTTTGGGCATGTAGATCTAGTCTTTGATAAACTCGGGTTATAACGATTTATCTTTTCTTTTCCTCCTCTCTGCAGAGGAGAGATATCTGTTATCTGTCAGGATGTGAAGTTGCTGAAAGAGAAGTTTGATGACCGTGTTCCACTTAGCAAGTCTCTTTCCTCCAGCCAAACAAGCTGCAGATTAGCTTCTTCAAGCTCATCTGTGAAGAGCATGGCACCTGATCAGGTTGCTGAACATGCTGAGTCATCCAAGTCCCCAAAGAAAACAAGCTCAATACCTTCTGATTCATCCGAGTCCCCAAAGAAAACCAGCCCAATACCTTCTGTGGGGAAAACCAGCCCAATACCTTCTGTCGGCGACCAGCCTTCTGGTGGAGAGGAGAGAGCAGGAGATGATCGCAAGGCACTAGTGGATGATGGATGGGAGTTCTTCGATAACCGTGATTTTTACATGTGAATGGCTCCATAACTTCTAGAAGTTTGGACTCACGTTTGTTTGCCAAATAAATTTTTGACAAGTAGCCCTAATTATTTCACTATACTGTGGTTCGTAAGTACGAAGGAATCCCTAGAGGCTATTTTGATTGCATATATATATATTTCTAGATTAAATATGTACAGGATAGAAATTTAAATAATAGTGGAAGTACTTTGTCGGCGTTAGCTTTTTGTGCTCAAGGTTTTGTTCTCTACAGGTGAGTGCAGGATAATATATTTGTGTTGGTCCATCCATGCTCTTCTCAGAGTAGCAGTGGAACTCTAGGGATAGGAGGATAGCATGATTCTATAAAATTCGGATTCTCATGTGTTGCATGGATTGGCTGACAAGAATGCTGTGAAAATTTAATGTTCGATAAGTTTCCTGTTTCGAGAGTCTCGAGTTATCCATCCTTGAGTCGCGGCTGTTTGAAGTGTAATGGATGATTATAGCCACCCTGAAGGGCTTTGAACTAGAAATATATGTATTTATCTGTCTTTTGATTTTGTTGTGTGAAAACCTCCTTGCATGCTTCTGAGATTGCAACTAAACTAGTATCTCTGGATTGGTGAACTTCAAGTCAGCACTCAACCACCTACTTGGCTTCGGAACTCAAAAACAATTTTCTATTTTTTTTATATATATTTGTTTTGTGATAATTGAATTATTATACGTCATTCAGTGTAAGAATTTATAAATAAATTTGGATACATACGGTCACTAACAAATTATGTGTATTAATTAAGCTAGAGTATTAAGCCAGGTAAAATGCATCCATAAGAATTAGAACTCAAGCATTGGTTTGACATCAACTAAAATGTATAATTGCTTCATTTTTTTTTTTTTTTTTTTTTTTGGGGGGGGGGGGGGGGGGGGGGGTTGTATTTTCACGCTATCTACCTTCGTTTTGGTCTTGCATTAGGCTTAATACAATGAGAGAGTTAGTCTACTTATTTTAAAATTGTAGAACTTCATATGTTTTTTAAAATTTTTAGAAATGTCAGTGTAATTTACCCGTTTTATTACTATTAGAGGCAATGGTTTGTTTGGGATTTTTTTTTAGTAACTTTCATTGAGTTTTTTTGTTTTTAGATTTTTTTTTTTTTTTTTTCCGAAATTTTGAGATTTTTAGAATCTCCTCGACTAGAAATAAAAAAGATAATAGGAATAGAAAAATTGAAGAAAAACTATCTATAAAAAAAAGTCAGTTGGTTTTTAGGTTTTTTTTTTTTAAGATTTTTAAATTTGTTTTTACTTTTTAGATTTTTCCACATTTGATGAATCAAAAAAGTAAATTTTTTTGACAATTTTTTTTTTCTTTTATTTTGAAAAATCACTAAAAAAAATTAACTCAATGCCTAACGTCTTATTATTGAGGAGTTTATAAATAGACCATAGCCCAAAATTGGAGGCCCAGTCCAACATCATTCAAGTCCACAATACAGATAAACCAAACCACCACCACCACCACCCTCAAAAAAAAAAAAAAAAAAAAAAAAAAAAAAAAAAAAAAAAAAAAAAAAAGATGGGCAAATTACCCACAAGTCATTTAAAAAAAAAAAAAAACAAATGGACAAGTCATTTTTGAAAAGTGTGTATTTTATTTAATCCTAAAATCTTTTGGATAGACCCAAAAGTCCTATACGTATTTATCTTCTCGTCTTTCCTTACATCTTGCTTATTCTCTATATCTCTCTTTCTCTGATATCGATGACGACCATGACCACGACTTTTCTTTTTCTTTTTTTTTTCTTTTTTTTTTTCTTTTTTATAGTCACGAGCGATTGATGATCACCATTGATTGGGGTTCACAGGCAACCACCGAACACCAACTCTTTGCTTCATACTCACTGACGACGAAAGAAATGAGTTTCCGACGAAGAAAAAGATAAGGTCTACTCAAATTTGATGTAGATTTACTCAGATCTATATCAAAGCTTAGTAGATCTACGTTAAATTCGGTTAGATCTAAACAAAAAAATAGTTGTCGGAGTATAAGTATTGCTTTATATCTGTCTCTTTCCTTTAATCTCTTAGTTTTAATACTTTTTTTGTTGTACTATACACTTATATTTTCCTGTTATAATGGAAAAAAATTTCAAATTCTGAACAAGTTATTTTCGAATTTTAATTACAGGTGGTAAAAATTGTAAAATTTTATAGTTTCAGTTTTTTTGGTGCTGAATTGAATCATTCTATAGAACTGTAAAATTTTGCAATTTTATAATTTTCTTTAGAATTATAAAATTTTACAGTTTCATAACATGTTTTTCAATTTGATTAATAAGGATAAATACTTAATAAAATCATATTTTGAAACTGTAACATTTTACAATTTCAAAATTTACTTTTTAGTTTGATTAATATTAGAAATTATTTGCTTAAACCCTACAAAAATTGAAAATAACATTTTTTTTTCTTCTTCAGTTTATCAATATTTAGCATATTTTACTATGTTTTTTCACTTTAATTTCTTAGTTTATTTTTCTTCTTTTTTCGGCAATATTCGATACATTCCGGTGAGTCTCCGGCGATAATCTTAACGTTCAGCGAATATTTTAGATATTCCGACAACTTCCGAGGACGTTCAGCACATTCCGGTGATACTCCGATGAATTCCGATGATATTCCGACGACTTCCTGTAATGTTTCGATGATCATTTGATGAAAATCCGACAGTGTTGGGATATAAGAACGTCTTTAAATTATTATTTTTTTAATTTGTTTTGATAATAATTAAAAATATATTAAACTAATTAATATAAATATTTTATTTTGATATTAGATAAATTTTAAATTTTATGTACGAATAAATTTTAAATTTTGTGTACGAACTCGTCAGTAAATTGGGGGCGTGGGGTGTAGGTATGTTAAAATTTACATTATAAAATGTATTGGGTAATAATCGTGAATAAGAAAATCTATCACTTCACTCCATACACTGCGTCTAGCTCTCAGTTCTGAAATTCCATTGCTCTTAGCTTCTTCTGCGTTCGAAGCAAACCTCGAGTGAATGAGCGACGAAGCATCGATTGGCGAACGGCTGTGATTTCTTCGGCATCGAATCCACGACAATCTTCTTCGTCCGGTGAGTCCTCTCTCTCTGCCCTTAATCTGATTTCTGTGCCCTAATTTGAGGACTTTGCTGAATCAATTATCTCTTTTTATTATTATTGATTTCATTGTCCTTTTTTGATTTGAGGACTTTACTTTGATTTTGATTATACAGTCATGGATCCTAGAAAGTGTATCTCTGTATATGAAAAAAGGAAAAAGAAGCAAAGAATAAAAGAATTAATTCAATCTCAGGGAGCTCTTGCAGAGAGTTCAGATTCTGTTGATAGTGAAGAATTTGAAGATTTTGTGAGTGAGGAACCTAATCATGAAACTAGCAATGAGCACATTATTACTTGCATGGGCAAATGGATTGAATTGGAAAGTAGATTTAAAAAGAACGAAACAATTGATGAAAGTGTGCAACGACAAATCAGTAGAGAGGAAGAACACTGGAAACAAGTATTCCCAAGGATTGTTGCTGTTGTGAAAACTGTTGCTAAGAATAATTTGTCATTTTGTGGAGACGATGAGGAGATTTGTGAGGAGAGAAGTCGACATTTTTTAAGCTTTATTGAAATGATTGCTAAATTTGATCCAGTAATGCAACACTACATTCAGCGTATTGAAAGGAGTGAAGCTCATTACCATTATCTTGGTCACACAATCCAAAATGAGTTGATACAAATGTTAGCGATTGAAATCAAAAATAGAATCGTTCAAACAATCAAAGAAGCAAAGTATTTTTCAGTTATGCTTGATTGTACACCTGATATGAGTGAGGAAGAACAAATGTCTCTTGTAATACGATGTGTGGATGTTTCATCAAGTCCAATAAAGGTAGAAGAGTTCTTCATTGAATTTTTAAAGGTGTATGATGCGTCGGGATTGGGACTTTTTAATGTACTTAAAGAGGTATTGTGCAAACTCCAACTTGATATTGGTGATATAAGAGGACAAGGATATGATAATGGCTTTGATATGAAAGAAAAATACAAGGGTGTACATAAAAGACTACTTGAAATAAATCCTAGAGCATTCTACATGCCATGTGGTTGTCATAGTCTCAACCTTGCACTTTGTGATATGGCCCTCTCTTGTTCTAAAGCCTGTTCTTTTTTTGGAATGGTACAACGTATATATTCTTTGTTTTCATCTTGTACAAAATGGTGGAAAGTTTTGAAAGATAATGTGGAAGGCTTCACACTTGAGCCGTTGGCACAAACTCGTTGGGAAAGTTCCATTGAAAGTGTTAAAGCCATAAGATACCAAGCCCCACAAATAAGAGATGCTTTAATTGATTTGGCAAATATTAGTGAAGATCCCAAAACAAAGTGTGAAGCAGAGTCCCTAGCAACATATGAAATTGAAAATTTTGAATTCTTAGTTGGCATGGTTATTTGGCACAATCTATTGTTTGCTATCAACTCAGTTAGCAAGACATTTGAAAATGAAGATATGCATATTGATGTTGCTATAAATCAGTTAAAAGAACTCATTACATTTTTTGAAAGGTATAGAGAAATTGGATTTTTGGAGGCAATGATTGAAGCTAAAGAAATTGCAACTGCAATGGATATTGAACCTGTGTTTCGTGAACAACTTGTCATTCGGAGGAAGAAATGGTTTGATGAGAATGTAAGTGAAGAAGTTACACAGTCAGCTGAAGAATCCTTTAGAATTAATTACTTCACATATATAGTAGATCGAGCTATTTCTTCACTTAAGAGTATGATTGAACAATTTCAAACATATGAGGAAACTTTTGGGTTTTTGTTTGATTTGATTAAGTTGAATTCTGCCAGTGATGAGTGTTTGAAGACTTATTGTGCTAATCTTGAAGATTTTCTGAAACATGACAAATTTCCTGATATTGATGGGAGAGATTTGTTTACAGAATTAAAAGTTCTGACAGAAAATTTTACCAAAAGAAATCATCAAGCCAATTGAAGTTGCCAATTATTTGAAAGTAATGGATGGTTGCTTCCCAAATGCATGGATTGTTTATAGAATATTGTTGACTGTACCAGTTACAATTGCCTCTAGAGAAAGAAGTTTTTCAAAGTTGAAGTTGATCAGATCTTATATTCCCTCAACCATGTCACAAGAAACCATGTCACAAGAACGATTGAATGAATTAGCTATGTTATCTATTGAAAATGATATGGTTGATAAGCTTGATTGTGCAAGATTAATTAGTAGTTTTGCATCTAAAAATGCAAGAAGAGTAATATTTAGTTGATAGTTGGTTTGTTTGATGTTTTGTCTTGTACGCTGGATTTTGCTAGACTATAAATCAACAATATCATATTTTAGTCTTTTTTAGTTCTTATAATGATTTCTTCATGTCTTTTCTTATGCAAGTTAATTTTAGTAATTATATATGCAAGCAAACTTTGTGTGGGTAGCGAATAAAAAAATTGTAGGTACTTGTCATTTTACCCAGAGTATGTATAAAGGGCCTCAGTTCACCTAGCTACCTGAAGAACTCAAGTCTGACCTTGAATAATTGCTCCCAGGCAAAGACAGATGAAGATTAGTCAATGTTTTTGCCAAGATTAGATAAATTATAGCTGAACCAATTATTTTGCAGCTGTTTGCAATGAGTTGAGTTTCTGACCACAGGAACTGTTTTAGAACCCAAAAATATCTTTTTGGAAAATTATTTTGTTGGGTGAACAAAACCCTCCCACTATATTTGGTCAAAACAGTAAAATAGATCCTTTTAAAGCAATAAACCCCACTAATTAATCATAATTGCGTGTTTTGTTGACAAGCTAGTATTGATTTGATTACATGAATTAGTAAGTTGACAAATGTATTAACAGAGATTGGATAGATTTAGTTATGTTAAAATTCGAATCTGCTGTTTCTGATACACATTCAAGCACATGACTTGTACAGAACTTGCAAAAACTGATCTAAAGAGGTGTTATGGTATCAAAGATATATGTATGTAATTTATGTATGATACAAGTATCAAATCAGCCAGAGACTTCTCAAACCAGACCTACACAAAGACCACCCAATACGTCCTAATCTTGCCAATATAGTTGATTTTACAAGTGCTAAACCTCGAACTTTCATTCTTTAACTAACCTAAAACCTCACATCAAGTGTTGAAACTCATCAGTCATGCCAGCACAGAAGCAGAACAGTACATCTCCAGATGATATAAAGCCTTGCCTTCTGCTCTCGAATTTGCTTCGGACACCGTTGCCACGACCGGACCTTTGAACACCTCATAGAGAATGAGTTTGCTGCCATTTTCATTCAAAAAAAGATGGAAACAAATGGCTGTTTCTGGGTTGAATTTGATGGGTGAGTCATAACTTGTTGAAGTTGCTTTGTGGAATGAACTCTTTAGGGGACTTGGAAGGACTAATATACATGGAAGAGTTGAGGATATGTGGTGGATGAGAAATGTTGGGGCAAGGGTGAGGTGGTCCACTGTGTTCTCTATTAGTTACATGACAAAGCAACCTAATAGCTTGTCCCCTTGCCAACCCCTTCTTGAAAAGGACTTGTCCTCAACTTCTCCTTATAGAGGGGTTATCACTGTCTCACATGGATGCATGCATGCACACTGGTATGGTTTTTGGGTTTTTTTGTTTTTTAAAAAAATAAAATAAAAAAATCATGGGAATAGAGAACAACCATACACGTATGTCTTTCTAACAAACGGACTTCTTAATTTTTTTATTTTTTAATATATTATCCTTGAAGGCATATAAAAAAAGCTATAGTTTCTGTATTTTATTTTGTTTTCCCTTTTTCTCTTCAAATTAGGGAAGAGTCTGTATTATTAATGTTATCGCTTATCCTAATCCTCAGCAGCAAAATTGACATATAACCTATGTTCCAATTAGGAATTGAAGTCATTGCTGTGCCAAAAGGGCACAAGCCCCTCAGTTGTGTCTCAAAGTGGGGCCACCCTGAATTTGTTTTTATGATTTCAAATCATTCATCTTGGAAGCTTGCTTAATAGACTATTAATGGTCGCATTATTGAATCACATTTTTCTTTAATTTTTTTTTTTAGAATTATCAAAATGGACAAACATGGACTGATATTGTAACTAACGATATCCGATTAATTTTATTTTTTATATGTATGATTTGCTCAAAATGAAAAATCCAAATTATGAAAATAGGGAGGTAGACCCGCAATGAGCCCAACTTGAGGCACAAGTGGTTGAAACATCAATGTTGTCATGTGGACCGCATCTTTTCGTCAAGTTAAACAAAATTAGGGTCTCAATCAATACGACATGACATGCTGGCCGGCCACTTATCATTGCCGGAAGTGACAAACTAAACTTAGTTCCAAGTCATTCATTCATTCACATCCACTTTCAATCTATGATGAATGGGTGGGATTTTTTTTTTTTTTTTTGACGAATATGAATGGGTGGGATTATATATTGATGGACTCTTCTCTTCTTCTTCAACATAGCAAAACACTGTTTGACGAGTCTTCAACATCGCCATGGCCTCAATTCAAGCCAGACACATTGGGCCACGTCACCCTTTCCAGTCACTGTCGGCGGTGTCAAAAAGATTCCATGTCAATTGGGTCCATATTTCATGTGCTGTTCTAATCTATGTCCGGTTGTTGCAGTAAAAGGAGGATTGGGATGAGGATAAGGTTTCTTTTAAGGTGGACCAGATAATGTTTTTTAGACAATGTGTAGAGCCAAATTTGGACGGACAAGATTAGTTCTTATGCCCCCACAGACAGATCAGCTTGCAGCCGTATGATCATTGATTGCATTGCACATGGGACGAGACAAAGTGGAGGACGTTGGTAATGTTGATGTAATGTAAGAGTCGTTCAAATTCAAGTTCAAACCATGAGAATGTTGTGTTATTCTTTTACCTTTTCAAATGCCTTCCTAAGGAAAAAGAACCCTAGTTGTTGGGGGAACCCTAGTTCTGTTGGAACTAACCCAAGTTAGTTATGTGAGTTTACAATTCAAGGTGAGGGAAGGGTAGGATATGACCCACAATAAAATTGGATCACTGATTCACTAGTCTTTTCTTCTATAATTTAATTGTACATACTTATCGATTGGTTATATTACGATGTCAAACAACAATATTTTTATCAAGAATTATTGCTCGTGGTGTACCGGGTACAAGAATTATCGCTCGTGGTGTACCGGGTACCCTCCATATAATAGGGAGACATGTGACCACGTCTATCATTTTTCAGACAAAATAATCATGTGTCTCCCTATTGTTCAGCAAGTATACGATCACGTGACAAGTAGGACCTACCATCCAGCCAACAAACTTCTTAGCTTTGTGAGGGCTAGTTTGAAAGATAAATCGCCAAATAAACCACTACTTGATCTTACTTTGAGTTCATACATCGCTTGATATGTGACGTTACCCTAGATCTCACCAAGGCGGGTTTAGGAGGTTACTCATTAAATATATATATATATATTCTTAGCTTTGATATTGTCCTTGCAGCACCTTAACTCACCTTAAATCAACCAGTTCATCTATTGGTATATAAGGCCTAAGAGTGAACCATCTTAGAGAGTGAGTCGTACTAGGGTCACATATCTTAAACACTAAATAACCACTCCAACTAGAAACTTTGTGGCCTACCAGTCAGAACAGATTACAACTATGCACATCCAAAGCACATTAGACGGTATAAACACACACACACACACACAGATTGGGGTCAATCAAGATACAAGCCACTATATTCACTGAACCACAAGAAAAGCCACAAGCAACCCTTTTCAATTAAGCAAAAACAACTTACACTTCACACTAAACAACTTCAAAGTTACATACAACTCATAGCTTGGATCCAAAAGTAGATTTTCTACAGTAATCAAACGGAGTGCAGAAAGATTTGAAACTAGTAACATCACTACTATCAACAAATTCAATACTCAAAATAGGGAACACACTTCAGATAATTAAACAAAAACAAGACTTTCTTTGCTTCAGTTTTATTTATGTTATCTGCTGAATCAATTCATTTTTCAACAAAGCTAATTTTTAAGCCCATCAAACGTCTCCCAATGCTTTCTGAATGTCTGCCTGTATTAGAAAATCCAAAGAGGCAAGACAAGAACCGTGTTTTCAGAATTTAAAAATATATATATATATGAAAGACACACAAAAAATATATATATATATATATATGAAAGACACACAAATACAAGAGAGAGAGAGGGAGAGAGAGAGAGGGAGAGAGAGAGAGAGAGAGACCTCAATAGCTAATGGAGCAGTTGTTGGGCCATAACGACAGATAGCTACGCCTTCCTTATCAACTAAAAACTTGGTGAAGTTCCATTTGATCCTGGACCCAAGAAATCCACCTTTACTTGCTTTGAGGAATTTGTAGACAGGTGCTGTATCTGGCCCATTAACGCGTATCTAAACAACAAAGATGGTTGATCATCTTGTTAAATAAAGTAAACTTGGGACAATTTTGAGCTGCACTACACAAAGAAATCATATGAAATACTTATAAGCAATATTGTTTAGAATTTTATTCAAATTTACAAAGTTGAAACAGAGAGATTAAAAAATGTGTCAGACACAGCGATAGGCATCGATTGATACAGGAACCTGTGAAGTAGTAAGCACAACTAATGTATGAAAGCACATTGGATAATTTGCAAGTCTAGGAAAGAAGAGGGAAAACTCTTATACCTGAACAATCTGTTTGGATCTTGAATTTACTGAGAAAGGGAAAACTCTTAGGACACGTTTGGTACGATGGAATGAAACGAAGCGAAATGGGAATATAATGATATTGGGAATGGAATACATGGTAGAATGGAATGGAATGCTCATTCTCATTCCACTGTTTGGTTGACATAGTAAAATGGTGTGGGAATGGAATGACCATTCCCATTCCCATTCCCATTCCCATGTTTGGTTTGTTAAGTAAATTGAAAGGAATAGAATGGTTACCAAACTAATAACTACTAGATTAAATATTATATAATCATATTAAATTTAAAAAATGAATAAAAATTGTAAAAAATTCATTAATATGAACAAAATAATAAATTTTAAAATCGCACAATACCCACAATCATAATAAATAATTCATTAATCTAGAAATAAAATTGTACGCTAGAAATATATAAAACAAAAGTATTAAAACGTCCATAGCCATATGTCTACTTTATGAGCTAATAAAATCTAAAAACAATTTGGCAAGGCCTGAATTAAAAATAATTGAAATACTATTTAATCAACAATCATTAAAGCAATACACACACACACAAAACAAACAAAAAAAGAAAGTATCTTATGCTAGAATGACTGTAGTAAATACATATACTTTAAAATAAAATAAAAAAATCAATAAAGTCTTTTAGGCAGAAATTTTTTAATCTATCAACAACAAATAACAATCACTTGTGCAGTGTTTATGCATCGAATAAAAATTAAACCAAACCAAGCCTTAAGTCCCATCAAATGGGGTCGGCTGCATGAATCCTTCTTCTCCACTCTACTCTATCCAACTTGACTCTATTCAAAGCCATTTCGTTAATCAAATTAAAAAGATTCATATCTCTATTTACTACACTAGTCCACGTCAATCTAGGTCTACCCCTTCCCCTAATACTATCATCTACCGTCATTGTATCGCATCTCTTCACTACTACCTCTGTTTGTCTCTGTTGTATATGACCAAACCATCTCAATCTATTCTCTCTCAACTTATCTTTTATCGATACTACTCCAACCCATTCTCGAATATACTCATTCTTACCTCTGTCTTTTCTAATCTTGCCACACATCCACCTTAGCATCCTCATCTCAACAACACTCATCTTCTCTATATGTTGTTTCTTAGTTGCCCAACATTCCGTCCCATACAATATCGCTGGTCTAGTAGCCATTCTATAGAACTTTCCTTTTAATTTAATGGGTACTCATTTATCGCACAATACTTCAAACGCACTCCTCCACTTAAGCCACCCTGCCTCAATTCTGTGGACTACATCCGCACCAAACTCCCCAGTCGTCGTGATAATCAATCCTAAATACCGAAAATGCTTACTCTTAGGTAATTCTTGGTCCTCAATTTTCACTTCTCCTTTGCTCCCATTGTGACTCTTATTAAAATTACACTCCATATACTTTGTTTTAGCTGCTTATCCTAAATCCTTTAGATTCAAGTGATTTTCTTCAAATCTCTAACTTAGTGTTAACTCCTTCTCTAGTCTCATCCACCGACACGATATCATCTACAAAAAGCATACACCATGGCACATCATTTTGAATATTGCGCGTTAACTCATCTATAACTAAAGTAAAAAGATAAGGACTTAAGATTGATCAATGGTGTAACCCTAGGGAAATTAGAAATTCACTCGTCTCTCCAGCAGATAATCTAATAGTGGTCACAACACCTTCATACATATCCCTAATCACATCAATGTAACCTTTTGTTATTCCTTTCTTCTCTAACACCCACCAAATTATATCTCGAGGCACTCTATCATATATTTTCTCAAGATCAATAAAAACCATATGAATGTCTCTTTCTTTTTTTTTTCTATATTTTTTTAGTACTCTCCTCAAAAGATAGATCGCTTCCATTTTTGACCTATCAAGTATAAACCTAAATTTGATTCTTTAACACCTCTGTTATATCTCGCAATCGACGTTCCATCACTCTCTCTCACACTTTCATTGTGTAACACATTAACTTAATTCCTCCGTAGTTGTTACAATTCTGGATATCTCCTTTATTCTTATATATTGGCACCAAAATACTCTTCCTCCACTCCTCTGGCATTTTTCTAATTAATAAAATCTTACTAAATAACCTAGTCAACCAAACAACTCCCTTCTTATCCAAACATTTTCACTCTTCAATAGGTATATTATCGGGTCCTAAAGATACAAATCACTCAATCTTGTGTATGTGAAACAAAATTTAAATCAAGAAAAAAAGAAAAAAAAAGATACAAACAAACTATATAATAAAATTTTTTAAAAAAAAAACGTGATACATATATATATATGTTCTATTATACATAACATAGAATATTATTTAATAGAGTTTTCATATATATATATATGCCTTACAACTAACATCTAAATAAATTGAAACATAATTTAAATATATATATATTGAACGTGGTAGAAGAACAATGACGAAGTCGTCTATGGCTTATTGTTTAGTATGTGAGAGGATTCATAGAGAGAGATTGTAAGAGAGAGAAGAAAAAAAAATTCCTAAAACGATCATATTGTTTTTTTATTTTTATGAGAGAGATCGTTGTTTTGTTTTATGATGATTCCATGTTGGAATGGAATATCTATTTCTTTGCTTCTCATATGGAATAGGTATTCTCACTTTTTGTTGGAATGGACATTCTCATGGGATAATTATTCCCACTTAAATAAAACATACCAAATGAGGGAAAGGGAATACAAAGCTAGAAGAGGCATTCCATTCCAGCCCATTCCATCGTACCAAATGTGCTCTTACACCTTAAAAGAGAAGAGCTAAATTCCTTGCTTCCATGTGATTGGGTTGGGCTGGGAACTGACAAGAAAATATATAGGTATTTATCAGAAAAACCTTTTTTTTTTGGTTTGGTTATCTATAGGAAATGAATAGGTATAAATAATTTCATTTCCTTTTTTCCCCTTTCCCTCAACAAATCAAAGATCCAAATTGTGGGGACATCATTTTTGAGTTGTCCATGTAGCCTAGGATGTTCATCGAGGTTACACATGGGTGGCGTTGATTGGCCAAGGTGTGATGTGATTACACCGGAATCTGAGATATTCGGAGAAAGGGCCAGAGTCCTAGATACTGACAGACTCCGAGGTTGGATGAATTAGGACTCCTATGAGAGGTGTATCCTAATCCAATTAGGAGAGCTGTGTCCAAGATAAGTGTTATCCTGGTGAAAGATAAAGAGTCCTATTGAAGTAAGACTTCTACGATGAGGAGGGCACATGTTGTCATATAAAGAAGACACCCCCGTTGGTTAGAGGTATGTTTTAACTTGTGATCTTGTTTGATTATCTAGTGACATAAAGTTATTGACTTGATTGTCGGAGTGCCCCCGAACCACCGGGTATGTTACTTGTCCTTCCGTGTTTGCAGGTGTTGATTCCATCTAGTGCACGTGCTCTTTGGCTTTGTTTCCGGAAGCTAGGAGAACAAGATCTTACTGATCGTGTGTGGTTTGGTCAGATTTTACCATGGATTGCAGTAGGACATCTAAACAAACTAAATTATCAGATATACCCTGGGAGGAGGATGCAACCAGAAATGAAGATTTTCACTGCTGGTGGCATTGGGAGGCACATGCACAGAAAAGGAAAGGAACCAAGAGAATATGTACCCATTTCAAAACATCAGATAAAGAAAACAAGTCTAAAACTCAATATTCATGCTAATATTTAGTTTTCAGTTAACTATTTCTTTCACTTCTGCCAAATAAAAAAAGGGCTTCAAGTTGTACTCAAGATCCCATTCTACACAGAGGGCCGGTCAAGACAAATGCATTACGAGGTTATCCCAGTTTGCTCACCAAGGTATAAGACTCACACACCATTAAAAGCTATGGTGATATGTTTATGTGCTCCATCACAAATGTTCGTCAACAATTGTGATTAATTGGAAGGTCACAGATTTTGTTTAAGCATGCGATTAAGGTTGAAAAGTCTTCAACTGATTCAGATAATAGGAATGACTACCTCAAAAATGCGGGAATCATCAAATTATAAACAAGAGGCTGTTTACTGAAACTAAAATTCAATAACCTCTTCTTTTTGCATTTTGTCAACTGATAGAAGAGTAATTACAAATATGAGAAACATTACATAAATTTGGACAATTAAGGTCGAGCAATAGTTAGAAAGCCAGCAGTCACCAAGCCCAATAACCACCACAAGAAATAGCCAACCTTGGGAAGAAATAACTAACTACATAAAACCACCATAATGGGGACAAATAAATACAACAAAGGATATCAAACTCATCTCCATAAGTTGAACAACCTCACACCACAAAGTGATGCTACACAACCACTAGGCCAAAGGCCCTATTTGAAATTCAATAAGTTCATGAAACACTAAAAAATGGGTATTAGTAGCCATAAATTATAATAAAAAAAATAATAATTTAAAATTGTTATTAGTAGCCATCATCATAATCATGAGTTACACCAGCAGTAACCAAATACTTAAAAATAAACTTTTTCAGAATGTGCTTCCCCAAGCCTAGTTCTCGAACTAATAGAGAACTCCAAATTGTTAGGGAACCAATCTTCAACAATCATTTTCAATTGCAAAAATTGCATAGGAAAGACAATGTCAAATGTTGCTAAAACAATTTTAAATAGTTTTCCAAACGTATCCACAATATCATATTTGACATTGTTTCCATTAAATTCATTGCACCTTGGGTTTTTGCTTCCCTTAACAATTCCAACTGGTTTTTCACTAGGTAAATGCTCAGACATAGGTCTGATTATTGTCTGCATACTATCTCAAGGTATCACACTTCCCATTTACTTTTCAAGTCATGCCATTAAGTATATTCCACACCAAACCCTAATCACTAAATTGCCCTTTTAAGCTCAATGCACAGTTAATGAGCATTAGTGAATCACTGAGTTTTGAGATGTGTTTAGGCTGTACTATATACAGCACATACATAGCCTACACCACCTTGGAGCTTTTTTAAGTAAAATTATTTTACTCATAGGAAAAGAAGAGGGATAAAAAGACTACAATACAAAAATGAAGTAACAAAACTTTAATTTTATCCCATTAAAGTAAACTTTTAATTTTCAATCAATAAATTCAAAATTCACAGTAGTGCATTATTTGATATCAAACCAACATTGATATTATATTTATGACAAATAGTTGACGCAACTTAATATTAGGACAAACAACTAATTGTTAAATTTATCAGCATCTTGGAATATTTTATGATACTGGTTACCTTTTGGAAAATTGGGTATTCTGCCTTGTATCTTGTACATGCGAAATCTTGTGCCTCAGCGCTTGTACCGGGCTCCTGATGCAGGAACTGATTGCATGGAAAGGCCAAGATCTCAAATCCTGAAACCAACCGACAAAGCATATCTGGTTACATGTGTGTATGCAATATTCATATGATAAAAGTTCCAATCAATTGAAAAGGGAAGAAACAAACCCTAAGGGATTTTATACAGGGGTTTATACTTCCCGAATCCCAACACAGATAAAAACATAAAGATGAGTGAGAAAGTAAAATTGAAGCTAAAAATTAGAATTTTATGCGGGTATTTCATAGTTAACTGGAAAGGTTACACAAGTATAAAAAGATTATTCAGTTTAGTATATACTTTTTACCTCAAATCCTGAAACCAACCAACAAAGAATATCTGGGTACATGTGTTTATGCAATTTTCATATATTCTTCAAGTCCCAATCAATTGATAGGAAAAGAAATAAAACCTAAGGGGTTTTATACAGCGGCATATACCACCCAACACAGATGAAAACATAAAAGATGAGTGAAAATGTAAAATTGAAGTAAAAAATTAGAACTTTATGTGTGTATTTCATAGTTAACTGAAAAGGTTACATAAATATAAAGAGATTATTCCGGTTATTATATACTTTTAGAGACAAAAAGCAAAAGCCCCCCAAAAAATGGAGTGATTGAAAGATTCCATACCTTTTTCTTTGTATTTGTTGTAAACTTCAGTCAATTGGGTATAGTTTGAATCTGCTAACCCACTGTTTCAACCCCCACATATACAAATCACACAGAAACACAGTATTAGAAAAGAAAGATAAAGATTAAACCCATATATCAATTTCGCAGAATATGAGGCAACAATAAACAAGATTAGAAAAGAGAAGAGAAGGGAAGAGACCATTTGGAAGCAACGTTGACAACAAGAATAACCTTCCCTTTGTATGTGCTGAGATCCACCTCCTTACCCTTGCTATCCTGCACATCCCAAACAAATTCCAAACTTTCTCAGAATCCAAACAAAACAATTTGAACAAACACATATATATGTATGTAAAACAAATAAAGAATGAGAGAGAAAGAGAGAGACCTTGACGGAGAAATCATGAATGGATTTTTGAGGGACTGATTCAGAAGCACCCATCTAGATTGTAACCAGAGAGATTTGTTTACATGTAAAGATTTCTATTTCTTGAAGGTTTGGCCAAGACAACAGCCAGCAGCACAGAGCACCACCCTGATTTTTGTAAAAGGGAAGTAATAAATTTAGAAGATGAAATGTATGATAAGGTCGTTGGCTTTATTTAAATTTTAATTAATGAGTTCCATCAACCGTGAATTATTATTATTTTTTTTAAAAAGGTTTTTTTTTTTTAAATACAAAATACTAATCAGCTTTTATTTCTGTATGAAGAAAAATAAAAATTATTAAAGTGTTTCTTGACAAATGAATAATATTTTCTGAAATTTTCATGAGAATAATTTCTTCAAACAGCTAGTCGATTATATTGTTTTAGGAAAATGCCTCAGAGCTCGAAAAAGTCGGGCTCGAATTGACTCAAATCGAAAAACGACGTCGTTTTTCGTCTTTTTTTTTTTTTTTTTTGGCTTCTTTTTCTTCCACAGCTCGGCAAGAAGAAGAAGAAGAAAGGAGAAAAGAAGAAGAAGAAGAAGAAGAAAGGAGGAAGAAGCAGAGGAGAAAGAGGGAGAGAGCAGAGGAGAAAGAGGGAGAGAACAGAGGAAGAAGAGAGGACATCGCTGCCTCGCCACCGCCGTCGCCTCGCTGCCGGCGATCATCGCAGCACCAGTGATCGGCAGCTCTGCCTCGCCTCCGCCGCTGCTCGCCACTCTGCCTCGCCTCGCCTCGCCTCGCCACCGCCATTTTGATGGCCCCCTCCAGTTCCACCTCCTCCTCCCCTCCTCCTCCTTCGCCACCGCCATTTTCACCTTCGAAAAGCTTTTCGAGCCTTTTCGAGCCCGTAGCTTTCGAGCTACGTATCAGCTCCGATTGTTTTATTAGTGTGATTTTATTTTATTTTTATTTTTTTACTATTGAAAACATAATTCGAAGCAAGACTAAACATTTTTTTTTTTTGTGGGTTTCAGATAATGATTGTTTAGGTCAAATTGTTAAATTTTTAAATACTAATATCATAAGAAAACTACTCGTATTTATTACAATTCAACATTTTTTTAATTGAAATGAGTAACTAATAAATATCACGAAAATTATAGATTTTTTTTAAGGTTATACAAAAATGGGAAATGGTACAAAAAAATTACAAAAAAATTGAGAATAAAAGATTATTACAAAGATACAGAATTTACCAAACCAATACTCTTGGGCCGTGTTTGTTGGGTGAACATGAGTTTGGAATTGGACTAATGGTCTAATAAAATTATTAATCCGATATTTGGTTAAACAATTGAAGTACGAACTAACAATCTATCCGAATATGATATTTCACATATGATGGACTATTTGAGGGTAGGATATAAATTGAAAGATTAAGCCAAAATCTAAACTATTAGTCCTTCCTTATAATCCTATCTCAATCCAAATATAGGGTAGGATACATAATCTAAAGGGATTCGTAATCCTAGGATTATAAGTCATAAGAATGTTAGTCCAACCAAATTTAGTCCGCCTAAACAAATATGACATTGGCGGTAGGAGAAATGAGAGGTGTTGAATAGTTTAAGAAGGGTGGAGAAGGGGTTGGAAAGGACGAAAAAGTGTTAAGGTAAGGCTCCTGACAACTAGGAATGGTGGTGATGTGGTAGTTGACTGGGGAGAGTAGTAGAAGGATGATCGGAAAAGTAAAGAAGGGAAAGAAAGAGAAAAAAGAAAGAGATGAGTTAGGGGCAAAAATGAGAATATAATAGTAATTTTCATGGTTTTTTTTTAATTATATTTTGTTGTATTTTTTGTGATACCTCACATTTTTGCAATTTTTTTTTCCCTACATCCCATTTTTCTATAATTCTCTCTCTATTTTTTTATATTTTTTTTTGTCATTGACAACTCAATTAGTGGCACTCAGTCAAAAAGTTGACATTGAGACACATTGACTCTAATTTAGTTAGTGGGCTAGTGCCAATTTTAAATTCAAGCAAAAGGCTTAACTATTGTTGAACAATCATTTCAAAATAAAAAAACATACAAGATTAGTGCATCTTGATTTTCTATCCACCGAATGTTATGAAAATTGGATTAGATTGGCTGGTTGGATCGGTTAATCTATCAACGGATTCAGGTTTCAGTCCAAATAAATTATCATATCCGTTCAAAGGAAAAAATTGATCTATTTTCGAAAACTCATCTAGAACTACGGTCAAATTAATTATCCGCTTCAACCGTCCGCTTCAATCGAAAGCAGATTGACGAAATAAGCCGCCTCTTCAAAAATTCAAAAAACGAAGATATCAAAAATTGAAGCTACAACCAACCATCACAAATGTAGGCAACAACCACTTCGCCGTGTCACCAACTTGTGATTGTTAAGCAAATTTTATTATTTAATGCATATATTTTACTTTTTTGGTCAAAACACCATGTATAATTATTATTTGTACAAACAATTAATACAAAAGCAATTTAAATAATATATTTATACAAGTATATAGTGCATCTTAAATTTAAATATATGCATTATAAAAGTGATCTCACACTTAACATATCTTAATATTTATTTTTACTATTTATTTATAATTTTTAATATATATATTTATAAGGTATGACATCACGGTTCGATTCTGATTGACCTCACAGTTAAACCAGTACCATCTGGTCCCTTTTTTTCCAATTTGCCTTAACGGTCTGAATTTCAAAACATTGTATCCACCTATGTGTATTTCTCTTTAATTTATTTTGGGTAAATTACACTGACACTCCCTGAGATTTATATTTATTACAGTTCTCTCCCCACATTTGAAAAATTATACTAACCTCCCTGTTAATTTAATTTTATGTATGACGATCATTACGGTGAGGGAGGAAACTGTTATGTAACTTTAAACTTCAGGGGACAATATGTAATGAAACTTTAAACCTCAGGGAGGGGGATGTAATTTCCAAAAAGTGAGGAAAGGAACTGTAATAAATATAAACCTCAGGGGGTGTCAATGTAATTTACCCATTTAATTTTTGTTTAGAATCTTTCTGTTATTTATTGTCTTTATTAAATTTGTTGTATATTTCTGATTATATATTAAATTTTTTTATATAATTGAATGTCTAATTTAATATAAATTTTGTAATATTTGTAATCTGTATCTTTAAAAAAATAATTAGCATTCATGTGAATTCAAGTCCAGAAGTTAGTTACTCACCCAAAAACAAAGGCCAGAAGCTAGTTACAAGGCCAAAACATACAAAATACGATCAAAGAACAACATTTAAACAAAAAAAAACTTTTTTTTAAATAAGACTACGAAGTAAAAATTAGGATTCAAAAGACATAAAATCAAATATATTTTTATATAGAGCTCAATTTTGTATTGGTTCAGGTTAACAAATCTAGAATCAAACTTAGATAATTCAAATTAATTAAGCACTTCCCCTATTTTAATATTTTTTCAACATTTTTTAGATTACATGAAAAAAAAAATGATATTATCCAAAAATTGGCAAATAAAGAAAAAAAAAATGATTTAAAAAAAAAAAAGGCTGTTGGCAAACCTAGAAGAGAAGTCATGAGTAAACAGAATAATAACAAATTAAGCAATAAATAAAAATGGAAATGTTTTCTTACAACATTCACCAAGTTTTCGATTGATTTCAACAGTGAATTTACGTACTAAAAAGTTGAAACATAACTAGCCAACATAGACAAGTGTTTTTTATTTGAATTAAGAGAACTTTGTTTACCACACACTTCCATGAAATGACCAATTTTGTAGAGGGCTCAGGCTAAATACTCCCTCCAAATGTACAAAAACAAAAATGAGAAACTTTTTACAGCATTTAAGGCCCTACAAATGCCAACAAGATAGTTAAAAAAACCCGTAACAAATAGCCCCAAAAAAATGATAATAACATCCTATGCAGGGCTTTAAAAAAAAAAAAAAAAAAAAAAAAAACTAGATTAATTTCTTGAAATTTAAAAAAGAAGAAAAGAAAAAGAGGGGATTAATTGATACATGAAAGTTGACAGCCTAGAGTTTGGTGGTCACATCTTTCTCCATTCTCTGAGAGGGTCGTCTGTCTTACCATCCGCATTAGCATATATACAATCAGGAACTGGTGTTGCACCCTTTCTGAAGATTGTACCTCAAAATTTTAAGAACAGCTGGACCTGAATATTATCTCAAACTTTTGAACAAGCCGCAGGACCCAGATAAAAAATGGGTTATACCTAACAATCATAAACGAGATTATGTAATCAATAAGCACGTAAAGATGCATCACAAAGGACGTCTAAAACCTGAGATGAAAAACAATAGTGTACCTACCAGCACTGCTAGCTCCAAAATGACGGTTTTATCTTGGTCCCCAAAAGTTGGGAGCTGAAACACCAAAAAGAAACGATTTCAGAGCTAAACAACCAAAGTAATCCCTTTTTTTTCTAAGTAGTATGTACAACCAATGAGTGGGAAGAGAACACAAACCTCTGATGGGCACTGGGATTGGACCTTCAGATGGCGGTCTATGAGGCGCAAGTTCTCTATGGTTCATGGCCCGGGGAGGGTAACCCCACCTATGATTTGGTAATGGTGGTTCACAGAGTGGGCCAGCATATGGAGCAGGTGGATATGACCCTCTCACATGGTCAGGAGGATAGTATGTATCTGGGGCATTGATATCAAAGTAAACATGCAATCAACGAATATCAAATCAAAAAGATGATTCGACAATCTATAATCTTTCATTGAACTTAGTCAAGTAACAAAACTTACCAGAAAATGGGGGCCCAGAAAACTGCCAGCTCTCCCTAAACTCGTGTGGGGCCCATCTTCATTCTATCGTGGTCAGTATTATAATAATTTCCACCATCCGTGCTCTGCACAAAATGGGGCCTGTTAGGGTACGAAGGGGGAGGGACCTCCCTCAGTGACTGCACTCGTTGATCAGCCTGAACATAAGAGAACTGATTTGATGATGCAGGTTGAGGAGGACGCAAATGATAGGCCTATTGTGGAAGGTGGCACCATCTGTCTGTTGACCACTATTCACAGGTCGAATTAGTGGATGGGACACAGGAACACTGTTGAAAGAAGCAGAATCTGGTGTCTGCGTTTTGTATCTTAACATCTCGGGATTCAGGAGCCTGATAACACACTGCATCTGAGGTTACTGAGTTTATTCTTGGGGCAACAGGCTGCTGAATAATAGGCTGGTGCAAATTTTCTTTGACATTCTGCAAATGCATGCCCAATCAACACAGAAACAAAAAAAATAAATTACTCCCATGTCAGAAACTACATTTTCATATTAACACTACCCTAAATAGCACAAAACATATTGCCAAAAAACAAAGCAGCAACGCACATGTGTACCCACGTAGAGCTTCGAATCAAGATCATTCGAAATAGGATCAGGCATAAGACGTGGAGGTGGAGGTGGAGGCAGGAGGCGGAGGCGGAGGTGGTGAGGCAGAACGGTTTGTGGTAATGGTGGTGGAGATGTTGGCAGAGGAGGAGATGATGGTGGCACGTCCTGAGGTAAGGGTGGGGCAAAGGGAAAGTGGGAAATGTCTTTCAAACTGAGGATGCATAGTCTGTGCGGTATCGATGCCAGCATTACAGGTAGAATTCACATTAACTTCACAAGTGGGAGATACATCCTCCATTTCAAGCTCACCATCAACATCTTCCAAGATATGTCTATGTTTTCCAGTTGTTGCAGTTACTGGGATTATTTCCTGTTTTTTAAGGGGTTTCGGAATTATGTTCAGGAGTAACAGCCTCAAAACTCCCACCATCAGAATCGCTTCCTTCATCTTCATGCTTGAGCATAGGCCCCATACAAAAACCGGGAAGCTGAAAACTTGAATTGCTGAAGCAATAAGATAAAGATTCAATAATTGATAATGCACACATGTAAAAAAGTTAAAGAGATTCAACAAATTGACAACTTCCATATTCTTTTCTTTTTCATTTAAATTTTGCTAAGAAACAAAAGAGAAAAAATAACAATTTCACACCTTCCATATTCATCGACAAGCATACCCTCCATTTCCCTAATAGGATCATCAAAAGCCCTTTCTGTTCGCATGGGGCGCCCGAGCAAAAGCACCAGAAGCAGATGAACCAGTCACAGATTCGAGCTCTCGAATATGATGACGAATAATGGAATCCGGAAGGATCCTTCTTTCCAACCAGAGCTTCAAAACCTATACATCAAAAGGAACAAATGAGGGTAAAAGCCAAAACAAAATGCAACTTTTTAAGCCAAAAACAGGATTCTACCTTCAAACACTGCCTACGATTTTCTTGTGAATTATTTCCAGGAGGAACAGCAGCCAACAATAAACGTGGCAGCACTGCTTGGATTGCTGAAGGATATATATCACCAACATCACCCTGGAAATTCAAACTAGACTTCAGCATCACCAAATCCAAAACAGAACAAAAAAACATAACCAGTCAACCTGAATAATCATTCAAATATACATGACATCCAGGAGCCATCAAGATTCAGCGGTTAGATAGCAAGATAGAAAACCAATTACCTTTCAAGCCACGAGAGCACTGAGTAATAGAATCCACGAGGAAAAACAAGTCGACCCTTCTGCGTAAACTTGATTCACTTTCCAAATTTCGGGCAAGAATTTCCACCACCTGAATTTTAAAACTCTACATATCAACTGCCTTGCAAGTACCAAATGGTAAAAAATGGCATGAACAAAACCAAGAAATAGAGTTCATGCAGTAATGCAGTGTCATCCTCCATAAAAACCATTACAGAATGTAGACAGTCATGGGGGGTGTTTGGTGTGGATTATAGAGGCAACTTATAGCTTATTAATCTCAAAGTTTGTACCAGACTATTTGGTGCAGCTTTTGCTTATAGCTTATTAGGCAGAATAGCTTAAATAAGTTGGAAAAAGTCGATTTTCCATAAGCTGGAGAGGAGTGCTGTTAGCTTCTGCTTTCTGATTATTAGCTTTTAGCTTAAAATAATCTCTACCAAACACCCCCCATGGTGATGCATGCCGACCGTGGGTGCTCTGGGAATCATTGTTGAAACAAAGATAACACAAGACCACTAGAGAGACAGAGACCCTCAGTAGAGAGAGAGTAGCAATATAGGAGGCTTTTAGTGTGGGAGAGTGAGCTATCCTCCAGGGTCTGTCTTGTATGGAGGTGAAGACCACCTTTAATTAGACAGTTGCGCCATGGAGGCATGCCAAAAGCTGACAGAGGTAGGTGTGATACATCTTTTAAGGTATCACATGACTTGGTCAAAGAGGCCTCCCTCGTCTAAGACTGGTCAAGGTACAGCCACCTCTAAGGGGTAGGGTGAACAACCATGAAGATCCCTCAACTCTAGCCACCAATCCACAAGTTATGGTGATCCGCGCGGGGGCCCTAGAGGCCTTGCTCCCAACCTAGACAAGAATGGAGCTTTGGGTGCGAGGCAAGAATCAAGCAGATCCTTAGCAAGGTAAAGGCATGCACGAGGCGCGTGGTGCCAAACAGATGGAGTGAGCATTGAGTGGTGCCAAGGTAAGGCCGGCCACCCAAGAAAGGTGCATGCCTTCTCATCATGGTGGAGTTAATATGTTGGCCACATGGGACACAAACACCCACACACCATACCCATAATGATTTTCCCCTTCACCACCGGGAGTTTTTTTTTTTTTTTTTTTTTTTTGGGGGGGGGGGGGGGGGGGGGGGGGGGGGGGGGGGGGGGGAAGAGAACATACTGCATTGTTGAAGTTATGCATAGAAGTATATTAAGATATAGATATAATATGTTGAGATGTATTTTTATGTACTGTTCTATATAATAATATACAAACAATGACAATACTTCCACAAACATAATATTCCTAACAGAAGCATATAATAAACTATTTCTCTCATAACTAACTTCTTGAATTGAGTTATTTGGAGAGAAAAGAAAACAAATCAATCTCTCTTAATCTTAATCACTTGTTTGGATTCCTAAACAAGAGATAAATGAGAAGAAATGGAGAGAAATATTTCTCTCATAACTCACTTTTTGAATCTCTCCAAAATTGGAGAGAGAGAAATGGAAAGATTACCAATTTTGTATAGGGTTTACTACACTTTATACCCCTAAACTATTGCTAAATTACCTACTTAGTCCTTGAATTATCGATTGAGTCTACTATGCCCCTAAAGTATATAAATCAAAATCTATAAACTATCAATTGAATCTATTAAGTTCCTAAAGTATCTAACTCAAACATATTTAGTCCTAAAAAAATTACAAAAATAAAATATAAACCCATAAGTATTATAAATTAATAAAAGACTCTATTTAGTTAAAATTTTATTTCAAAATAACCTTAGATTTTTATTCTCTCTGAAAAGTGGGCATTAATTTTTATGGTGAATTTTCTTTTGTAAGGGTAAGAGTAATTTTCTATAGTATTTTCTATTTATCTTCTATAATGGCTACTTGTTTGTCTTTATCTAGTATTATATGCCATATTTCCTTCATAATTACTAATTGATTATTTTTAAGCTTTTTGCTAAATTCATTTTATAGCTTAATTAATGCATTATTTTGTTCAATTATTATTTTGTAGCGAAATATTATTATTTAAATTATCTAATTCAACTTCTTCAATATATCTAATACTCATCTAATTTTATTGGCAAGACTAAAAAATCAGACTCTAATACTAATTTAAACACACAGTGAAATAAAATATTTTTTAATGAAAAAATACAAATTGAAAATTTTTCTCCAATAAAATCTTAATTTGGCAAGGTCTTTCACTAATTTATAATAAATATGGGCTTATATTTTATTTTTGTAATTCTTTCAGGGACTAATAAGTTTGAATTAAATATTTAAGGGACTTAATAGATTCAATTGATAATTTAGGGACTAAATAGACTTTGACTTGTATACTTTAGGGACTGAGTAGATTCAATCGATAGTTCAATGATTAAATAGACAATTTGGTGATAGTTGAGGGGTAGAAAGTGTAATAAACCCTTTTGGGTGCTACCAAAATTGCCCGTCTACTTGCAAAAAGAAACAAAAACATAAAAGGTTATTTTGGTAAAATAACCTATTAAGAGTTTCTTTTCTTTTGTTTAATCCATCCAAACAAGATTTGATGAGAAATCACTTTCTTTTCTTTTCTTTTCTTTCCAATTTAAAAAGAAGGGAGAGAAATCACAATCATTTCTTTCTCAACTTTTCTTTTCTCTCTTAACTCTTTTTTTTTTGATCAGCAACAGACAAGATAAATTTTATCAAGGCACAAGGCCAAGAGGATGAGGCATCCTCAACAGGAAAAAGAAAAAGTACCTTTTCTCTCTTAACTTAACAAATCATTTATTTTCTTCTCTCCTAAATATCCAAACATAGTGTAACCTCTTTAAAGCCCTTAACAGCCTAGAGAACCTAGTCCTTACGCAGAGAAAAAAAACCTAATTTGGTTAAGTTTAATAACTTATTTTATCGTTAGCTGTCCCCCTGTTCAAGACACAGATTGTGAGGATGACGTGTGCATGACAAAAGTACTGGAATGGGAAAACTAAAATTCACAATCGGAAATTAAATCCTTGGTAAAATTTTAATTCCTAATTCAATAGGCCTTGTTTGGGTACCCAATATAAGTGCACTTATTTCATCTTTTTATCTTTTTTGGGTCACATCAATCAACATCTCCTCTCTACTTTTTCTACACATAATACAAGAAAAGTCAAAAAGTGCACTTATTCTTAAACTTCCCCAAACTTGGCCTAAAAGTTTAGTCTATTCACCACTCTAGGCACAAATGTGTTAAATGATATTTCATTACATTACTTCATCATAAAAATCCACAAAATGGAGATCAAGTATAGATCCAGCTTCCTCTAGCCTAAGACAAACCCAACTGGTCCACTTCCAAAAAGAAACATATGGAGTATCATTTTCAGTCTTCTTCAACTGTTTTCAGCCAGTTCTATTTTTTTATGGATTTAGAAAGGTGAAACAATCGCTACAAACCAAAGAAACACACATTTTTGCAAAAAAAAACAAGTCTCCTTCTCAATCAGAAAATACATGTCATGTTGTAAGAGAAGATAAATCAATTGTGAAACAGCAAAAAGCCTTGCAAACTCAAAATGATCAACAAATGCATGATAGAGCATCAATTACGTGGTTGAAAACAGAAAGGGGGCAACAATAAAGAAACAAGAGGGTGGCCAGAGTTGATCATTCAGCCCGTAGGGAGTCAACCCATGGCTTAATAACCAGATATATGGAAATTTATTGTACTATAAGTTCCTTTATCAGTCACACTCAGGTCCTTCACAATGAAGAAGCACAATAAATCTGCAGAAATATTATCGGATATACATTGCATCCAATGATACTTCATGATATATATTGCACATCAAAAGAGTCTTAAAAGTGCTCATTAGAAGGGTAACGCCACCATCACAATGTCATTTCCAGATATCAGTATCAGGAACAGAGTAAAAACAATTGAGCATAATTGCAAAAACATGACCATACCTTAGCAGCAATACCAAACTTTGCACAATCAATGGCAATGCGCGTGCTCGACCAATGCTCTCCTTTGTCCTTGTTAATGTTCCAAGAACAGCCTGAAAAGATGCCAGAGCAGCTGTTGGTTCTGCTTTATTGCTCCATTTGCCCACATTTTTGGATTTTGCTTGGACCAAATTAACATCAGGGCTACAACAGCCATTATTTTCAAGAATTTTATCATTATCTGATGTAGAAATGTTGCAAATTGAAGCATTAGGGGGCGACGTGCGTGCAGGAGAGTCTAATCCATCTGTTGGAGATGAAGATGACTGGATACCTGAGATACCCTTATCACCCAAATGATCATCAGATATGGAAGTGGAACGAGGTAATTTTGGTGGACCCTCAGTAGCAGCAGCCGCCATAAGCTTTACTGA